>WXVQ01000260.1:0-53864 GCA_013372465.1 Nitzschia sp. Nitz4
CTTCCTGTTTCTACACACCTGCGGCTTGAGGTTTTGGCTTGGAATACCATCCCATGGTGTGGACAATCCACAACCAAGGAAGCCCGAACATGCCGGAATAGAACATGCGCTTGGACACTTCGTCGTCCCGTACTACATTGGCTGTTGAAGACATGTTTGATATTGTTCTTGTTGCTGGTAGTTTCAGTAGTAGTGGATGAAATCAAGGCTACGGTGGTATCTCTTTTTGTTGCCCAAGACGACGACAGCAGTAGCTACGGCAACGTTGTTGTTTGAAGAAGAGCTGGGTCGTCTCTCGTTTGTGCACGTCGTGCAACGGTCTGATGGGAGTGACAGGCGCGCGTGACTGCCACTCAGTCACGCACCAAGCAGGGACACATACTATTCGCCAACAAAAACTTCGTACGATACCGACTCCGTTCCTCTTCGACGATGATGCTAGTATAGACAGAGGAGAAATTGTAATACTGTTTACCAAGCTTTAGCTCCTACAGTTGCACCAAGATAACTCTATACACAGCGAGTCTAACAATGCGCTTTGCTAGTTTCCATACAACAGCAAGCCGGCAAATATGAATAGGATACAGAGGGATTCCTCGTTCGGAAAAGAGCTGGCAACCAACTTTTTACACCACATGGTCCGCATTGACATAAGCACCATCCTCTCCTCTTCGGGGCGGTCTGGCAGCGTTGGATGAGTGCTCGGCAAGGTTGCTGAACAAGTTGATGCGGCGATTTAGCGATCCCTTGAGAGGGTGCTCTGTGGTCTCTACTCGTCGCTTTGGAACAGCAGCGGCAGCAATGGCAACACCAGCTACGGCAGCAGCCCCCAACAATACTAGAGTCCCTCTGTGAGCAGGTCCTCCAGTGACGGCATGGAGAGATCCAGAGGTAGTAGCAGAACTGGTCGACGAACCCGATCCACTACCACTAGAGGAAGAACTAGAACTGCTGCTGGAGGCACTCGAGGCACTGGATGAGCTGGACGAGCTCGAACTTCCACTGCTACCAGATCCCCCGCTGCTTGAACCACTACTGCCGGATGCGCCGGATGAGCCAGATGTATCAGTGGCAGCTGGAGTTGTGCCTCCAGTGGATGGCTTTGGCTTCTTGGGAGGAGGCTTTCGGACCGACTCATCTCCAGAAGCTGCAAACAATCAAAGCAAGATGAGAGTCGTTCCAAGGATCGCTCCATTTGAAAGGAATATCATGGTGGCATCTACTTACAAGTCTTTCGCTCAATTTGGTTGTGCAATAGTTCGGCATCCGATCCCATCGCTAGAAGCGATGAGACAAGGAGGATGGCAATCGATAGCAAAGTAGATGTTCTCATGGTGATTTCAGTTTTGGTATCTGTCTAAAGAGTGAGAAGTAGGAAGAAATGAAACAGAAACAAGGGAGGGCACTGGTGTCAATCTTGGCTCAATGCGTTGTGTGTTACTTTCCCAGAAAGGTTGACCTGTTGGGTTGTCCAAAGTGTGTGGGCGCTCGACAGTTTTACCAACCCACACTCAACTTGGCGATACACATATACACCGGTCCGACGCGCCCCTATCCAAAAACCTGAATATACTTATAAAGCACGTATATATGGGTATGTTCCAGGATTTCTCGTCGGACACCTCCCATGTCGAATCCCCAAAATTAGCCAGGACTCAAGCCGTCCGCCAAGTTTGGCTACAAGACTCGCCCGTCTTGGAGGGACAACCAAGAACAGGCTAATGACTTGCTTCCTATTCAAATGGTTCAGAATTATACGATGGACCCCAGTGAGTATAGGACCGACGTCCAGTCATAGACGTTGACACACCAGTCTTGTAAAATGGGGAACGCAATCTTCCTACTGCCGATAGCCAACTTGTTGGTGGCAGAAAACACGAGAACTCAATACTTTCCCGCGTTTTCAACAAGATCGAAAAAGCCTTCACTCATGGTTTGGACAATAGAAATTGTCTCTGCTGCGAGATTTGAGTTCCTCTTAAATTCTATTTAGGTAGTCACTGTCAGCAGTCTACTACTGCTTGTAGCAAACAAAAGTATACTCTCTTTAGAATACCTGTAGCAAGAAGAAGGTTAACCTACAGATGCGATTACCAAGAAGAAACAGCCATTCTCATGATGTTTCATCGCCTGGGGGGCCTCCTACATAAAATATGGCGTCGATTGTACCAACCGTCAAGCACAGCACTACTGCCCCTCATCGTAGTGTACTTTTCAGCTTTAGCTAGAATGAGACGTTGCCACTCCGCGGCGTTGTGCAAGTTAATATACAATAACTTCTAAACTCAATGCCGACTATCATCCGAGATAGTGTACCACATTCCCGCTTTCGGTCGACAATACTTTCATCACAAATTTGTCCAACAATGGCACGTTGGGAGGCCAACGTAGAGACACCGTCGACACCCAGACATTGGTTAACCAGAACATCATGCTACCTATATTAACATCAAGTAGAAAGACATGTTGAGAATAAGATGCATGAACCAGCGCCAATGCCAATCTAGCTTATAGAGCCCAATGCATTTCGGCGAAAGTCCGATCCAACAGCAACAAATCTAGCATCCCCCAGAAACCAGTAGTGAAAGAAAACAGAAATCTAAACTGGAAAAGCCAACGAAAACGCTGGTAAACTTTACCAGAGATGTTGGATTCAAAACAAGCAAAATTTTCAGAAAAAACTTTGCGGAAAACGCAAAAAGAGAACAACACTCAGGATTCCAACGTGGTCCCCCACCGTAGTACTAACTAGCGGTGCTGTCATGTTGGTATGGTCGTTCCCGTAGAGGTCATCGATAGTTTGGTGATATATACATAATTGGATTGGTTCGGCACGTGACATGGCAGCTCCAAGGGCTTATGATTTGTCCCACCTCTCACTGTGCCCAAATCGCAAGCCCATACTATGGCGATGGTTACATGGGTAATTGGATGCTCCAAGTGCACCCAACATCGTTGAGGAGCGTCGTTGTCGTAGGTACCTTGTGGCCCACACATATACTCCACTACTTCGATCTATCAGTTGAACGCATCGCAGGGATGAGGTATTTGCTGCTCTTTGAGAATGAATGGCCGGAGATTCCCAAAGCGGATTCATTGTAACTGGTCTCGCCAGCATTGAAACTACCTTTCAACCATCATCACCATGACACAGCTTCGAACACAATTGGCTTTCCTATTGGTCCTGCTCTTTGAGCCCAGCAGTATATCTGCTCTAGGGTTCAACTTTCATAACTTGCTCTGTACGTTTTAGTTGCTGGCCTAGCCGTATTGCTTCTTCGTTGACCTCTTTCTTACCTGTCATGTTTTGCGTTTGCTTCTGGCACAGATTCCATGAGATTCTGTACACACGAAAGCACTTGGTGTCCCAAACCAAGATGCTACGGACCAGGCCACCATCCTTCCATTTGTGAGTTCTACCGATGCCAAGACTCGGACGAGGGAGGTCCCATGGGCCGAGAATGTGTATTTGTAGGAAACTGTAATGGAGACCAGTCCTGTATCGATAATGCCATGTACTTGGGCGCCGATACGGATGCCGCATATTATGATGAAGATTCTTCGTCTGGGTCGTCAAGTAGCAACTACGACAACACGAACTATTCGACAGACGTCGGAGATGGGTCTGCACTCCAAGGTCAAACAACCGTCATGTCTTCCAACTGGATGGCATATGCCGTCATGGGAGCGGTCTTGGCTGGAGTGCTTGTTCTTGTAGTATTCAGAAAGAGGGTACGTACAGCTGCTTGGCTATCTCTCCTTCCATCAGCAGAAAGAAATGACATTCACTCACTTGCCCCTATTTTGCCATTTTGCAGAGCATCCTCAATGACGATTTGGGAGAAGAACTCGAACCGAAGGGACTTTCTGGTGCTGTAGCACGTCACCATAGCCATGTTTCGACACATGGTGTACAAGGCCAAGAAGTCTCACGAACCAAGTTTGTCAGCTTGAACGAGGATGCCATGGTCTAGTGGTACTACTAGAGGATTATTTCTGTGTTTTCTTCTTCCGCATGCTGCATTCTCCCTACAGATCGCACATGCGGATCACTACACACTACTGTATTGATTATATTAAAATCTATAAAAGGAAGTTTGATGTTTGTCAACGTGATGATACTGTAAAGCCGTAACCCTGTTGGTAGGAATCCAACCCACCAAATCCCGCAAGACTGACAGGTGCCTTCCTGTCCGTCCGTAGTAGGCAAACATGCGGCCATCATCATCCTCCGCACGACGAAAGACGACAACAACGCATCCGCTCTTCTACGAGTAACACCACCTTTCCCATTGCCACTGTCGGTCGGTGCTACTACTACTGAGTTCTCTACCGTAGTTTTTACAAAAAAGATGGACGCCGTTCAACAACTTCCTCCTCATCAACAACAAGAGTTCATGAAGCACCTTGAGCAAATGCAACTCAAGGATAGTTTGACGTACGTTTTGGACATGTATATGGATTGTGTCAGTGATGGGGTGGTATGATTCGGATACCATCATGGTCGTCTTTATGGAAACGAACTAACGAACTAACCCCATGTGTTCTCTTCCTGTATATGTCATATATGATCCAAACAATGAACAACTTCATCTACAACTGATGGAATCTACAGCATGTACAACAACTTGGTGGAGCGTTGCTTTGAGGGCTGCATCAGCTCGTTCCGCTCCAAGACGTTGGACAAGGGAGAGGCTGGATGCGTCGAGAACTGTGCTTCCCGCTACATCAAGATGACTCAACGTGTTGGATTGCGATTCGCTGAGCACCAGGCTATGCAACAAAAGAAGGCTGCCGATGCCGCTGCTGGACTTTAAGAACATGCCTGACCTAACAATTCTAGTACTATAAGAAAGAGACATTGTACCACATCCGGTCGATCGTTGTAATCGTGGTACTGCCTATCGACTTCCTCCCAATCGTACGTTCCCTTGCAATAGGGCCTTGGCATCCAACATGGCGTTGGGGACAGTATTCATAGCCGTCGTTGGAGGCTTCTTACCCCGACCTCCACGCTTCTTGGATCCTGGACTGGATAGGTCCTCCGCCAGAGTATCATTTTGTTGGTTGGTTTTGGCTTGATTCTTGATGAACGCCTTGACTTGAGCCTCTGTCTTGTTTTTGAGTGTTTTGGCAATTTCGTAGTGACTTTTCTTGTCCGCGACTCCCTTTTCGACCACTTGCTGCTCCTCAGGCGTCCATGCCACCTTGGTACTATCCGAGCGGCCCTTGCGGTTTGAGCTCGTGGGTGTTGTTCGACCTTCCTCATCGTCATCGTCGTCCCCCATGTTTCCAAACATGCCCTCCATGGGACTGGCCAACAACCCATCGGCAGATTTCTTGCGACCCGTCCTCTGATGATGCAGCTCCACAGCGGTGCGAGCCAACTTCTCCATCATGGTTGCATCCATCTCCAAATTCGACGGCAACACCGACATGAGTTGCGCAAGTGCCGGAGGCAAGTTCTGCGGTGTCTGCATCGGTTCATCCCCAGACGTCGTTGGCATGGCAGCTTGTGCCAAAGTAGGATCCATCTCGGCGCCAGGCTTTGCGAGATTGGCTGCATCTGCCGTCCCGACGAGCGGTGTCGGCATGGCACTAGTAGTAGTAGTGGCATTGTCAATATCCGAGTCGTAATTGCGACCATCGTCGTCGTCGTCATCATCATGTTGATTTCCCGTTGTGGCACCAATCATGGCGATGCGATCAAACCGTTTCCCCAAACCGACCAGACGCGTATGAAGCAACAATTGATAGGCCGATGCCATTTTCAGTCGTCCCAGTTTTTGAGCTTCAATGGAAGCCTTTAGGAGATCCTCGCACTCACCCAACACTGCGTCGTATACATTGACCGGTCGGTTGGCCAAGGTGGGAGTGGTAGTGGTAACAGTGGACTTGTCATTGTAGTCCTTGGGGCGTTTGGTTCTGCGATAGGGGCGTTTCTTTCCACTCGCCGAGGTAGGAGTAGACTGAGTGGGGGTTTCGGGAGGCCGTTTCATGCCTGCTTTGGCTGTGGACCATGGAGAAGGAAAGCATACAAGGTATGTGAGAATGGGGATAGAACAATAGAAGCTGTAGACGACACTTCCACCGGGGACCAATGGGAACCAAAGCAAGCATCATTTCTTGTTCGTACCATCATTTGCAGTGGGATCGGATGACATGTTTCACGAGACAACAAAATCAAGTACGAGTAGAAATGCTTGATCTTTTCTCGTTCTTCTTTGTGCAGCAAGAATCAGCAAACCAACGTGGGTGCTGACAACGACAACGACGACAACAACGACGACACCACCCGTTGTCTTGTTCGATCGCTCCACCGGTTTCGCGCCATTTTTGACGCAGGCGGCGCGCAGGGCTTCGACCTTGTCATTGATGAATGTGTAGGGTTGGCGTGGAACTCGTACAAATTCTACACGCGTTGGATAGACCCACAGACAGATTCGAAAAAATGATGATGGATCCAACCAACGACGACGACGACAAGGAGAAACTACTAGTATAACGGAATGGAGGGTGGAGCAAAGAGAGCAAGCAACTAGAAAGAGGATCACACACCACTACATTAGCAACCATGTTGTTCTAAAATCGTAAACAAAATAACTCAACCTACGTAGCATTATGTATGTTTAATGATAGAATGCAAGGAAAACTCCAACGGACGCTCATCGCCTCCCCAACCTGCCGGTCCACCCGGACGGGAAAACGCAGTTGTTGTCCATGTTTGTCGGAACACAAAGACTCCACTCCATCCATTTTTTCACGCTTACTCGAAGGCACTAGGGTACATGAGTCGGGAAATCTTCTCCTTCATCAAATCCATGATGAAGACGGCGCAAACCATACGACCATAACGGAAGGTGGCACCACGGTAAAATCCAGGGAAACCAGAGTCACCGTAAATCTTTCCAGCCGTCTGGAAGAAGTTTCCGTACACCTTGCGCTCAATATCTCCTTGCATACAAGTTTTGATAGTGTCAAAAGGATGAGTCAAGTAGCAAGCAAACAAACCTCCCAACAAGGCAGCAGGAATACGAGCCTTGTCGTTGGTGTCAAAGGTTTCGGGGTACTGTTCCATCAAGGTGCGACGGACGACAGGAGGGATACTCAAGTATCCGCAGGTCCACAAGGCCTCACGAACGGCAGCTCCTACAAAACCGCGGGTAACATTCACTGGATTTTCCATGATGTTTCCAACGCGGACACCAACACCACCTCCCTTGCGTTGCTGTTGGATCATGATCAACTCCAAGGGAGATCCAACCAAGGCACTGATGGTACCGGCTCCAATTCCAGCCGTCATCTCTTCAGCCAACGTCAAAGTACGGGTTTCTCCTCCGGTAACCATGGACTTGAGGCGGCCTCCAGCGGCAAATTGGATCATAGTGCAGGATCCCATGTTGACGCAGTTGGCAGACACACCACGGTACATAACACTAGGGTTCATGGAGATGGGACGTTGTTGTTGGACCATGTTTTTGGCATAGTTGAAGGGTTGCAAGATCAACACCTGTGGGACGACAATGTGAGAAATTCATTGGATACAAAGGAGGAGTTACTCCATCAGAAAAAACAGATGAATGACCCTGCTCTCTCTTGGCGTTTGGGCAATCCAAGCAAAGACAGGAACATGCGCGACGTACCTCGATGATACCAACCGTCATTCCGACGGTAGCATTTTGTTGCTCGTTCAATTCCGACGACATTTTCTCCAAAGATATGTGTACTGGTACTGCAAAATAACCGTCTGTAGACCCATGTAGAAAAAGAAAAATGAGTATTCACGAGCCCCACAACGTTTCCCACAAGGTAGATCCGACCTTTTGTGCAAGCAATATGTTCTTTATCCCATCGGAGGACAACACAAAGATTCCACACAAACCTTACCTGGGTTGGATTTTATGTAGGATTGCCTGTCCGACTTCCTACATTCATGTTGGCACTTTCTCGCTCACGTTCCGAAATTTTGGTTGACGTCGAAAGGAGCGGAAGTTTGAGTCATGAGAGTCAAATGGCTGCGTTTGGAATGAGAATGAGGGAAACGACAAGATCTCCATCCAACCACACAAACAGTGGCATGCCACCCAAACACAACACAATCGGAACCTGTTACCAGAACAATGGAGGATTCAAAGCCCAAAGATATCGGATCAGCTTCCACCAAACACAACAACAATACGAATCATACAACAAGAAAGAGAAAGCGCTTGGACAAGACAAACGACCAGATTGTGATTGTGGGTGGGGGTTTGGCTGGTGTTAGTTGTGCCATTGCATTGGAGCGGGCGGGGTATTCTCAAGTAGTTCTATATGAACGGGATCAGACGTTGCAAGAACAAAAGGAAGGGTATGGATTGACGTTAACCTACAATCCGAAAGGGCCCTTGGCCATGCTAGGTCCTGAAGTATTGGAAGAAGTGGCACAACAAGATTGTCCATCGCGATCCCACTATTTGTTTCGACAGGATGGAGTTATTCTTGGGTATTATGGAAATGCATTCTCATCGCATGGAGGAAGTGGGCAACGGGGAAATTTGCGTGTTCCCAGAAAAGTACTCCGCGAACTGTTGTTTCGGAAACTGGTTTCCACTAGAGTCCGATGGGGGCACCGATTGGTGGACTATGAATGGGATGACAATGCCTGCCAATATCAACTCCGATTTGAAACCAAAGCTCCCTCATCCACGATGACGAAAATAGTGACAACACAAGCTGACTTGTTGGTAGCTGCAGATGGTATTCGGAGTCGAGTGTTGGAGAAGCTATACGCCAATGCCCAAACTGCCAAGAAGCCCATACCATTTCCAGGATCAATGGGATTGAGACCCATGCACGTACGTTTGATTCTCGGAATATCTAACTTTACCCACCCCCTTTTGTATGAACGAGGTTTCTATACGCTGGATGGCAAACATCGACTGTTTACCATGCCCTATTCGTCCGACCGCTTCGACAAAACGCAGAGCAATCGGGTCATGTGGCAACTTTCATTTGCTCTTGATGATGACGATATGGCTTTGGGTGATATCCATACGTTCAGTGCCGAGTCGCTCCGGAAATATGTATTGAACACTTGTGGAAACTGGCATTCTCCGGTAATGTCATTGATTGAAGCTACACCAATCGAAACTATTTGGGGGACGTACGTACAACCCGTTCTGGCACTCTCGGGAAGTTTCCATAGTTTTTGTTCTAAATTTTGTTTGACAAACACGCAGCGATTTACAAGATCGAGACCCAACTCTTCTCAAATCCATCGTTGAGAAGTTGCAAACACGCAGGGTGGTGGCAGTTGGAGATGCACTACACCCCATGTCACCATTCAAAGGCCAAGGGGCTAACCAAGCCTTGGCGGATGGACCGCTTTTGGTTAGTTGCTTACAGAGGGCTTCGATTGACAGTGCTGTGACAACATTTTGGAGAGAAGCTGTGCAACGTTCAGCAACTGTAGTGAAATCGTCGCGGCAAGCTGCGATGGAGTTGCATTCCGATACTGTTCTAAAGAGTCATCACGGTTTTTCTGGTGTGCCACCCGACAAAGAATCCATGTTTCTTGACACGTTGGATAATCGTGATATCGGTGCAAACAAGGATAATTTGGATTCCACCATCGACAGTGTGATTCAGGAGCTTGGGGTAAGAGTCCAAAAGGTTCAACCGGAGGTTGATAACGGTGAGCAAGTGAAAGCCCTTCAAGCAGCTTCTACCGGCGAAACTCGATTGTTGCGAGTCATGAGCTTAGCCAAACATTCCGAATCCATTCGCACAGCCAAAGATGCTGATAATCGGACTTGCCTCCATTTGGCTGTGATAGGTGGTCACGTTGAAACTTGCAAATGGCTCCACACTGAGTTGGATTGCGACCTTGAAGCTCGCGATAGATTCCAAAAAACAGCACGAGACTATTCTACTCAAGATACCATCCGAAACTTGTTCAACCTAGACTAGAGGTGGAATTTGTGGTGATTTACGATTGGAACTCTTCTTAATAGTATGAGAGAATATTTTGACTCATCGTCCTTGTTGAAACTGTCACACGTGATGATTGCTCTCAGGATAAGACTACCTGGTATTATTGTCGGTAGTGCAGAAGAAGTGCTTTTGTATAAGAGAAGACAGTAGACAACCGGGAGGTAATAACGCCACAACAACATTGCCGTATTAAGGGTCCCTTTTGCGAGGGCATACCCACCCTGAAGAAATAAGCAACGACTCATCTACTGACTATTAGTAGGTAATTTGGTTGAAGGAAGTTCTAGTACTCGTAGTTGCCCGAGACCGATGGCTCACCTCGTAGTACCGTAGGGTTGAACTGCAAGTATTACTACCGGTACCTAGGTAGTTGTAGTAGCAGTTGTACTACTACAACTGATCTCGGCATAATTTTGGTGGTGACCATCCTTGTTCAGCATCTCTTTTTGGATTGCTGCCTTTCGCGCCCGGCTTCTTGTTCTTTCGTTTTGTTTTCCATGGAACTGTCACAAAGAACGCCGTATAGATCGACCGTCTAAGTGCCCTGGAGGTCGGAGAGTGCCACGTACCCCCTGCACTATCTCTCGTTGGTTAGTCCACCATTTACCTTGTGACTCTCCTGTCGGAGCTCACAAATTATTTTTGACAACTGATAAAAACAATCAGTTTTTTGCTACTGTACTGAATTTACCATGACTATGGCTTCCCCCATGGAACACTTCCTTTGCACCCTGGTTCAAAGCAATAGGGTGGAGACATACAAAGTGATCAATGACAATGCCGGTACCCACATTGTTGGAGATTTTTCGCTGACTTCCAACTCTAACAGTCCAGCCCCCGTGCGTGATACCCGATGGAACAACTCCAGTCCATCATCAGTCGAGAAAGCGAAACAAAAACCCAAATNTGGAGACATACAAAGTGATCAATGACAATGCCGGTACCCACATTGTTGGAGATTTTTCGCTGACTTCCAACTCTAACAGTCCAGCCCCCGTGCGTGATACCCGATGGAACAACTCCAGTCCATCATCAGTCGAGAAAGCGAAACAAAAACCCAAATCGAAGTCGCAAGTTCAATATTCCAGGGATGATACTGAACTGCATTCTGAATCCATCAGCAGGTGGGGAGACCACTGTACCATCATTTACGAGCACAGTTTGAGCCCTCCAGTCCGACGCAAAGTGTTGGGACTGGACTTCAGCGATCATTCTTTGAAGCCCATGCTTGTGCCGCGGACCAGAAGCCTACCTATCGAGATTCTTTCTCCAATGAGGGATACGTTCAGTATTGACACAGATGCACCTATCTCGCGTATCATTGAAGGTATCTCCCCATCGGAATGAACCACGATGGAGAGGTGATCCACCACTACGAGGCAACGACAATATATTCAATTTTGGTATGAAGGGATAGAAAAGAAGCTGGGAAGAAGATAATCTGTCACAGCTCCTCCAGGGGGGATTGTTAGCAACAACACTAGAGTTTGGCAAATTTCATGTTGGGAACAGACATGATTTCGGCCATGTACAACATAGAAACACAACACTATTCTACTACTTTTCTGTCAACCGTAGTGACTGTTCATACGAGCAGATACTCCTGAACACGCCTGAAGGGGAACGAGATCATGAACAAAAACAGGAGATTTGGACTGTTCCTTTACTGTTTTGAGTGATATTCGATTCGCTAGGACAAGAAACAGAATTCGACAAGGAGATTGAATCTATCGCGGCTGATTTCTAAAATCCACGCCCTTCTCAAAATCATTGATATTCATGTACCAGCTACCTAGTACAGTACCTCTGAAGGCTACAATTGTAAATAGTCGCACAACAACGATACAATGAGATCTAAACACGGGGCAAAAGTCCGAGTACAGGAAGTGTTTTCTTCTCAGCACTATTGCGTTGTTCACGCAATGGGGAATGAAGAGGAGCCCACCCATCGAAGTCTGTTCCTTTATCAGTTGGATTGTCACTACTTGTTGCTTTTTCTTAAACACTTATTCGGGCAGTTTGAAGGTGGACTGGAAAGAAAGCGTTTCGGCGACCAATATCAACGATTACAGGCTGACAGAACTTTCCCACCTTTGGGTACGACGCGACGTGGTGACACTTGAGGCACTACCTTTGCTGCTAGTTACTGCTGGAGATTTACTTTTTGTTCTGTAATACCCGATGAATCCCGAGGCCCCCCAAATGGAGACGACGCCGAATGCTTTGGATGCCGACCACTACTACCGCGAGCACAAAAAAAGTGTCGAAAGAATTACCGAAGAGCCGAGTCGGTGACACCGGCCTTGACATGCACTAGTGTTGGCGTTGTACCTTGATACTGCCCGGTGAATCACGAGGGTGCTCAAAAAGTGGAGACGACACCGAAGGGCGAAAGGCAATGACTTCATGCCAACTACCGGGCACAAACGTGTCGAAAGATTTGCCGAAGAGTCCTTTGGCAATAAAGCGAAACAATGCTCGTCTATAGAACAAACCTACAGTTCTTCCTTGTATACAAATTCAAATATGTTGGGTAGCTGCCTAAGCCATGGCATAGGGAGTCTCAGATTCTCCAGCGACATCGGACTGCATTTCCACTGTACCATTCTGGAAAGCGCCATCGGCAAAAGCATTGACAGCACCATTGCGTCGAGAGACAGCTCCCGACAACTCGTGTCGCCCAGCAGCTAGACTAGGCTTTTTTTGTCCCATGTGTACAGCAACCAACGCACTCAGCACACTTCCGGCAACAAACATCATCCACAATTCGAATCCGGCGGTAGCACCACTGGAACCTCCAGCACCGGCAGTTTCTTGTCCCTGATACTCAGCAACACCTTCCTCCTCTGAAACATCGACATACGAGTTGTAAGAGTTGGAAGCACTATTAGAGGAACTGGAAGAAGAAGAAGAGTCCGAAGTGGAACTGCTACTGCTCGAATCGCTCATGGATTCCTGCATACACTTCAAGTAATGATCAGTTCCAGGCTTTCCAAAATCGGGCTCTCCAAGGGGCTTGTAGCATGGGTGTGGTCCCAAGTGTGCAGCAACTACAAAACAAAATATGAGATCCAGAAATCTTCAGACTTCCAAGCTTGGTATTCAAGTACTTACGAAGAGAGAACAAATCAAAGAAATCGAAAAGTTCGCGGCGTTGTTGCGAAGCGCTGTTGGAAACCTCTTCCACAGCAGAGACATTGCTGGTGAAGCAAAGAGCCACAAATAGACTCGCTTGAAGGAATCGTTGAACAGACCACATGGTATCAAGATGGCAACGTTGTTTTAGTCAATGCTGGCAACGTCGGAGGATGGAGTAGTAGTGTCGAGAGGTGTGGAGGGAAACTTGTCCCAGTTACTCTACCTCCAAGGCCAACACACGATTGACTCTGTGAATGACTATCTAGAAAATTTCGTTGCTTTCTTGATACATGAAGGTTGTATGTTTCCGTTCAAGCCCTTCCAATCTTATGTATTTTCGGAGACTCGGATGTCGCAACCTCGATACTCACAATATAACCCGGGGATACAAAGGCATAACAACTTGGCATAAAGTAGTCCCCTGTTGTGTCCGTCTCGTCGAGACAGCACCCTCATCTCTTTCTCCAATTTCTCACAACCCGCAACAACTGTCACAAGATCCTAACCACAGTATAGTCATCTCCCCCAAGTTTGCACCCCATACCATGTCAGAGGCAATGGACATTCAAGAGCTGAATGATAAAGTGCAAAAGTTATTACCGGACCTGCGTAAAGAACTTGGCGAAGACGCTCAATCAGTATCGGACGAGCACCTTCTCAAATTTCTTCGTTGGAAAACAGACGTGAAGCGAGCTGCTCAACGATTCCATGCCCATTTGGATTGGAAGCGTCGGAATCCTGGCCTTTTCGATGAGACTCTTCGTGTCTCCCAAGACGCCGAGTTGGAGCGACTTTTGAAATGTGAAGTGGTGGTAGCCCCTCCCCAAAGCAAGACAAGAATTGGTGGTCCCGTTATCGTTGGTCGATTGCGTAACAATGACATGACAGATGGTCGTACGACTCGCGATGTATGCCGTTCCCTGTTTTACACATTGGACAGAGTATTGGAAAACCCATTGGCCCAAAGTCACGGGGTGACGATTGTTCATGACTTGCGAGGATTTGACCGTTCCAAAAATGTTCATTTGGATATTCCTCGGACCCTGTTGGGAGGGATTATTGGACATTTTCCCATTAAGATTCGAAATATTTACTTGATGGATGCTCCTTGGGGCTTCAAAGCTCTTTTTTCCTTTGTTTCAACGATGCTGTTCCCCAGAAAGCTCAAGGAACGTTGTCATTTTGTGGACGACAAGGGTGACGTCTACAAAGATGTAGAAAAGAGTATGCTTCTAACTGAGTTAGGAGGAGAAGTTCAATTTGATGTTTCAGAATGGATTCAACAGCAAAAGGAACGAGAATTGGGAGGGGCATTCAGCACTCTCACTGATATGATTTCGTCATCATGAAGTCGACAGCAAACGATAATTATTCATGGCTCTTGTTAGTAGTACTAGTATGTTCCTACTACTAGTATGTACTACTAGTAGTACAAGTTATTCGATTCACGGTGAGGCTCGCATTGGACAAGAAGAACCACTGGAACCCCAATCCTTTGGCAACAACAGCTTTCACCAATATGCGGCCTTCTTTGGCAAAACAGCAACATCAACTCATGTCGTTTCGACGTTTCTTTTCAATCTATTGGATTATTTGCTTCCTTGCTGCAGTGTCTGTTTTTCGAATATGGCATTCTGTGACAACCGTCGAGATCCCCGGCGTCACTGATTATCAACTTGCTGAAACGTTGGCGTCTCCTGTTATGGACCATGGCTTTCCATATTACTACCATATATCCTTGAAGCCACTATCTGAAACTTTGGATAAATTGGAACCTAGCTCGAAACCGCATTTTGGAGACTTACAATTCAATTCTGTTGGAACCGGCAAAAGATACATCAACGACACCCACGATAATTTGACCTATGAAATGGACAGACGAGAGTTATTGCAGGAAATGGACGCAGCGGATCGCGTCGTAAACAGGTTGAAGCACTATCATGACGATGAAATAGAAGATGACCCCCCAGGCCAATGCTACAGACCCAATTGGAAGTCCAAGTTCCACCCCAACTGCAACAACTTCCATGACTTCGACATTGCTGAGGATTTGTCGCAAGGCAAGCTGATCTTCAGAGGAGAAGCTACATTTCGTGCTGCATGGACACATGACAATGATTGGGTGTTGAAAACGACTCAATTTCGCCGAGTAGATCATTCTAGTTTGTTTTTTGCTCATCAGAAGGAAGCCAACATCATGGATGTCCTTTCCAAGAGCCCCAGAATCATCGATATCTACGGGTTTTGCGGCCTGAATACAATTGCTGAGTTCATGCCCACCGAGGCGGAAGCTATCATAGTTAGGCCACTGAAGCGAAAGCAGATCTTCGAGCTACGCAAAAGAGAAAACATCTCTGGAAGCATCAACGATTTGTCATCCCTTGATGTTCTGGATATATCGATTCTGTTGGCAGAGTCAGTCGCAGATCTTCATGGCTTCGAAGGCGGGGTTATTGTGCATGGTGACCTGAACACCGAACAATGGCTAATAAACGCCAAAGGCGAGATCAAATTGAATGATTTCAACAATGGGTTTGTCATGGATTGGAGCCGACGAAACGAAGAATATTGCGGGCTATCGCACGCGATGGTTGGCAGCTTCTTGTCCGTTGAATCCCATTTGGGCTTTTCGAATGCAACAGAACAAATGGATATCTACGGGTATGGAAGCTCTTTGTACACTATCATGACAGGGTCCTACCCCTATTGGCAATACGAGCGCGACGACAGGAACAAGCGAATTCAAACGGGAAAAGCCGTTCCGATGGAACCGTATTGGAGACAGAAAAATACTCTTGATTATCATCTTTCCAACCTGGTATGGGATTGTCTGGAGCACAACTTTGCCAACCGACCCAACATTTTTCAAGTGATCAAGCGATTGAAAGACATGCGAAAATTGTTTCTGACTGGGAACTTGCCAGGCAGAAGAAAGAAGGATGAGCAACTCGTGTTTCCAATAGCAGACATAGGTTCCATTTCCGAAGAACAAAACAAGGAGATAGGGTAGATGGTTAACAGTGGAACATCTGAGTTGTTTCATCCTCCCAATCGTTTTTTGACAAGAATCATTGGACTGCGTGGTGGTGTCATCTTTCCCACCACCAGACTCAAACCAGGTGTTTACAGTCGTACCATCATCTCAGGACCTTGGCACAACAAGCAAGACGACAAGAAGAGAAGTGATCTGTGAACAGTAGTGGTGACACTTCTTGCCAATGCTTCGGTTTGGTTTCCTTGCAGATTCCCCATCTCATGTTCTTACTATGGCTTCTACTATTAAATAGATTTGTATATGTTAGAACATTTCAGACACGGTCAACTATGGTGGCCGCACGTGCTACCGTCAGCAAGGGGCGATTCCGGGATATCGTCCAACACTGCTCAGCTCGTTCCGCACCTGGTATCATACCGCGTACTACTACTAGTAGGTACTAGTAGCAGGAAAACCTACCGATACCTCTTCGTTGCGCGATTGATGACATCCAATTCACCACAAAATAAGCTTATTCTTTTTAGTCTGTATGATGCCCTTGCCAACAACACCTAGGTTGTCGCCATGCGTGCATTACGAGTATCGATTCAACTAAACCGCCAAAAGCAGTGCCAGAGGCGGACTCTTGGTAGGGCATCCCATCGCGTGCGTTTAGTGTTTTTCGTCGCTACTGTGGCCGCAGCATTGACGAGGGGGGCCTTCATATCAACTGTTCAATTCCCCTCTGATATACTGGTTGAATTTCAACCCGAAGAAAAGGTGTCCTTTCCTATTCCCAGCAGTTTTCCGTCGAATCACAGTTTTCGGATACTTTTGAAAGAACCCAGCTCTCTAGCGTTGGACAACAGAACAGATTCACCCCCACTCCAAGAAATGAAACGAGGATTGGTACCACCAGGTAGAGGGCAGGTGGATCCTTTGGTGCGTCTCCCCTCTTTCGGTGCTTCCACCAGCAGAAACATCAACCCTGAAGACGACTCCATCTATGAAAACGAACGACAGAAGCTTCTAGATGCCATGGACAAGGCCGAGGTTGTTATGAACAGGCGAAACTTCTACCATGACGACGAAAATGAGGACGATCCACCAGATCATTGTGATCGACCCAATTGGAAGTCCAAGTTTCATCCCATTTGCAATAATTTCCATGAGTTTGATATGTTGGGAGCCATGTCGCAAGATATGTTTGTTTATCGAGGAGAAGCTACGTTCAGAGCGGCTTGGACCTTCGATAGTCAGTGGGTCTTGAAGACTATCCGTTTTCCTTGGATGAAAGGATTGAGGATTGCAATGGGACTGCAAAAAGAAGCTATCATCTTGGACGCTTTGTCTGGAAGCCCTCGAATCATCGACATATATGGTTTCTGTGGGCTGAACACAATTGCAGAATACATGCCGTACGAGGCTGAAGACGACATGGTGCGAAGGTTTTTCAATCCAGCAGTCAAAGTTAAGGAGATTCGGGAGAGTGAAAACCGGATTAGAAGTCTAAACCGTTTGTCCTCGTTGGAAGTTCTTGACATTTCGATACGCTTGGCAGAATCAGTGGCCGACCTCCATGGTTACGAGGGTGGGGTCATTGCCCACGGCGACCTCAATACCGATCAATGGCTAAAGGATGCTGATGGTGCGATTAAACTGAACGATTTCAACAACGGATTCATCAAGGATTGGAATCGCCAGGATCAGCGTTATTGTACGCAAACTCATGGCTTTGTAGGACAATTCTTCGCCTTGGAGTCACACAATAGCTTCCCAAATGCAACGGAACAAGTAGATATATATGGGTTTGGAGGGTCCTTGTACACTATCATGACCGGATTGTATCCATATTGGCAATACGACCGCAATGACAGGAATGAACGAATTAGCACTGGAATCCCTGTCCCAATGGAGTCATGGTGGAGACAGAACAACACTCTGGATCTGCATCTTTCAGATCTCATTTGGTGGTGCATGGACTCTGATTTTTCGAAACGACCCAGCATTTTTGAAGTAATCCAAGAGTTGAGAAATTTGCGCCAAATGTTCCTGGAAGGGAAGTTGCTTGGAAGACGAGAGAATGATTCACCTTCACACCAAGTGGTGAGCCTGATAGTTGAAGGTTCGAATCTCACGAAAATTGATTCAAGGAAATAAACATGTTTTCATTCTCACTTTGATTGTGTTGGCAGAGTCAGTCGCTGATCATGACGACATTCTTGAAGGTGGGCCATAGCCAATGGAGATCTCAATACCGCAGATTGGCTAGTCCAACTCAATGACGTAATGTCTATCGTAAATTGGAGCCAGGAACAGAACTGTAATTGTGGCTACTCTCAAAACTCTGGCGGCACGTTTTCCCCGCTCGAATACCATCGAGAGGTTGCTGTCCCTATGGGACCACCATCAAGGGCAGAACTGTATCTTGGACCTACTACACTTTCGAACCTATTATGATGGTGCATAGTAGACGCGGACGTCTCCATGCGTGGAAAGTTGCTAGAAAGACGAGAGACTGATCCGTCCCGAAATGGGCCTTGGGTTGGATGGATCCAAATTTCCAAAGGAAGGAACAAGAGTATACCGGTAGTAGAATAGTTTTGTATAGTACAGAATAGGTGCCAACCAAACGTTTCACGTTTCACGTCTCACGCCACAAGCTGCTGGCACTGCTGTACATACAACTCTCACCTGTTTGCCAGCTTATACATTGCTGTTGCACTGAAACCTTGACCGGGTGATTGTGGTTCAGTCCGAATCTAGTTTGTCCATCCTCCAATGCCTCCTCTCACCAAATTTGTGACACCCAACCGTTACACTGTAGTTCCGATTGGCCAAACATCCACGATAGAAAACGAGGGCGCCAAGCAAGCGTGATGGTCCAGCACATGGTTGGACCTTGCAACGACGATTCCTTGGGGAGGGGTTCTTCGAAGCAGCTGGCTACGGCATGCTACGGTATTCTACGGTACGAGCTAACGCGGTTCAAGTGTTCGTGGCTTTAGGAAGAACACCGACCTCGTATAGTAGAATATAGTAGTCCATCTACACGTTCCTGCGGTTGTACCCTCTCTATAGAACGAAAATTTTCGGTCTTTTCGCTGACACCAAGATTCGTTCGTCCTGATATCCCTCGGCTTCGTGTTGCTCGTAAAACGGGACACCTTGGTTCACCATATTTCGTGTAACAAATTTGTCTCCACGCCGCGCAAAACAGCCGTAAACCAGTCCTCGTGTTATCGCAGCGAGCGAGCAGACCTGCCAAAACGGAGCGAAACTCCCACACTAGACCACGACGGAAACCCTGAATGGTTGGAGTATTGGAAAGTGCACATAGGGAAAATTTTGAACCCCACGGTGCGATACGAACATCCGTCACAAAACTGGTTGGAGACCTCCTTGCGAATGCAAGCCGATACCGATATTCCCATCCTTGATCTATCACAACTCATGATCCCTCCGTATTCTGGCCTGCATGGGTCTCCTCGTGAGAAGAAGGAGATTCTGACCACAATTTCGAAGAGATCAAGTCCTCCTCGATCGCCCTTGCCTCCATCGTGCCCTACTCACGGTGGTGGCCATGGGAAGCCCGGTCATCGGAGAAATGCTTCCATGGGAAACCCTCTATTGCTCAACGAATGCAGTGGTGGTCCCAAGAAGAAGGGACACCGAAGACGGATTTCTTGGGGAAACGAATTGATTGTTGACCCCATCATTCATGTGAACGAATATACCCCCGAAGAAAAGTCGGCAACGTGGTATGGGCCAAACGACCTGAAGAGCTTCAAGAAGGAGAGACTGGAAGTTGCCAGACGTATCGATGGTGGAAAGGTAACGGACTCTGACTGCACCCGTGGTGTAGAACATCACACCCACTCCGGGTCTCGTATCCGGAACAAGAATATTGTGGAGGGTGTCAACTCGGTACTAGATGAACAAGACTTGCAGGATATGGATGGCAAGGAAAACCCAGAGTTGCTGGCCCATGTATATCGATTGAAGACGGTTCGCAGTCAAGAACTTGCCCGCAAGCGTGCCCTCAAGGATGAGCTCGAGGTCATCGCTCCCCCTGTACAAGAAGTTGCTACCGTCTCACCATGAGCCCTAGCACCAACCCAATTTAGAATTATCTAGTGGATGCTATCTACTACTAGAAAATACCACTTGTTATACTATACTGACGGTAGCTTCTGATTCCACCGTAATATTATGTTACGTTCCTGATGCCATCTTGTAGTTAGTCTACGGATTAGGTCGATGTAATGATAAAAGTTGCCTAGTAATGCTTCGTAGCAGCATGTTGGAAGCAGTAGTGTTCCTTGTTGTTGTTGTTTGTTTGTTTCTGTAGGTGTAGTTGTTGTAGGTAGTTGTGATGGAGGAATAGAAAGGCATTCCCATCAACGCCCCATCGTCTTCTTTTTGAGAATCGGTTTGGGTCACTACCAGTACGACGCCATCGCACCACCCGATGACTCATCATCAGCGACCTCCTCTCGACGTTGTTGTTATTGTTGAGAGGGAAGTCTTGCTACGACTCAGAATAGGTCCGCAATGCCGAAGGAAGGCAACGACCTCGCCGGCAAGGTCCTTCCTACCCCCGTTGGGTCAGACGGGTCATGAATCCGACTAACTTGAAGTCAGGATCGACATCGGCTTCCCCTGGTATGCCCGCCTTCTCCACGCGCAGAGCTTGTGCGCGTGGCACGGTGCGATCCTTCGTCTCCTGTCCACCGTTCTCTTTGCGTGGCCATCCACGTATCCTCGCCGTAGGATAGAGCGTATCCGCTCGCCAAGGATTGGATATGGGCAGCCACACCCCAAAACGCCAAACAGCCATATCCTGGACACAACCTGTTGTTGACGATGGCGTTCCGATCTGCTGTAAACACTATTGCCAAGCGCGTGGCTCTTGCCACCGCCGCACAGGTACGTTCATCATCACAGCTATTACTGTAGAGAGCGGTGGGGAAAGGGGCACCAGGAAGTCAAGATCGGTCCGCAGCCATCAACCATCGGAGGATATCGCTGCGGGAGCTTTCAGCCATCGGCTCTTCCCTATGGAAGATCGGGGGCCGATGGCCTCGAGCCTCCTCAACACCCACACACTTGTGGTTGAATCCTCATCGCATGCATGCGCACTGGGCAACTTGACGACTTGGAAGCCGATCCAATCCATCATCGTCGGCAGGACCAGGGAGAAGGTTTACCTCGAATCTTTCAGCTGCACTCGGGACTCGATATCCAAATCCAAATCGTGAACCAGATCTTCTCCCTACCAATGAGTGGCGTAGTGACGTTCCGCACCCATCAACATGCTCTTACCCTTCTGTTGCCTATGCTTGTAGACTGCCCGCCGGGTTGCCACCCGCGGAATGGCCAGCCAAACCTTGGAGCTTTCCAGCTTCCTTGAGGCCAAGATTGGAGCCGTTGCCGGATCTGAGGAGACCGTCACCTACGCCGAGACTGGATCTGTCATCTCTGTTGGAGACGGTATCGCCCGTGTTTACGGACTTTCCAACGTCCAAGCCGGAGAGATGGTTGTCTTTGCCTGCGGACTCCGCGGCATGGCCCTCAACTTGGAGGAGGACAACGTTGGTGTGGTCATCTTCGGAGATGATCGTGACATTTTGGAGGGTGACACCGTCAAGCGTACCGGAGCCATTGTCGACGTTCCCGTCGGTGATGAGCTTTTGGGACGTGTTGTTGACGGTATCGGACAACCTATCGATGGAGGAGCTTCGCTTGACTCTTGCAAGCGTTCCCGTGCTGAGGTCAAGGCCCCTGGAATCATCCCCCGTGAGTCTGTTTCCGAGCCTATGCTTACCGGACTTAAGGCTGTTGATGCCTTGATCCCTATTGGACGTGGACAACGTGAGTTGGTCATTGGTGATCGTCAAACCGGAAAGACCGCCATTGCCATTGATACCATTATCAACCAAAAGACCAAGAAGGAGCCCCTTGCCTGCATCTACGTCGGTGTTGGACAAAAGCGATCCACCATTGCCCAACTTGTCGGACAACTTGATGAGCGTGAGGCCATGGGCAACTGCATCATCGTTGCTGCCACCGCTTCCGACTCTGCCCCTCTTCAATTCCTTGCCCCTTACACTGGAGCTGCCATGGGAGAGTTCTTCCGTGACAACGGAAAGCACGCTGTCATCTTCTACGATGATTTGTCCAAGCAAGCTGTTGCCTACCGTCAAATGTCTTTGTTGCTTCGTCGTCCTCCTGGTCGTGAGGCCTACCCTGGAGATGTTTTCTACCTCCACTCCCGTCTCCTTGAGCGTGCCGCCAAGATGCACCGCAAGACCGGAGGAGGCTCCTTGACTGCTCTTCCCGTCATTGAGACCCAAGCCGGAGATGTGTCTGCTTACATTCCTACCAACGTTATCTCCATTACTGATGGACAAATTTTCTTGGAGTCCGAGCTCTTCTACCAAGGTCAACGACCTGCCATCTCTGTCGGTCTTTCCGTCTCTCGTGTCGGATCTGCTGCCCAATACAAGGCCACCAAGGCTGTTGCCGGTACCATGAAGCTTGAGTTGGCCCAATACCGTGAGGTCGCTGCCTTCGCCAAGTTCGGATCTGATTTGGATGCTGCTACCCAACAACAGCTCAACCGTGGAGTCCGTTTGTACGAGCTCCTCAAGCAAGGACAATACGAGCCTTATGAGCCCGAGGAGGTCGTTGCCTCTTTGTTCATTGGAGTCAAGGGATACTGCGATCGCATCGATGTTGAGCACGTCCAAGCCTTCGAGACTGCTTTCTTGGCCCACATGAAGTCCGCCCACTCCAAGGTCCTCTCCGATATTGTTGATGCCGGATACGTCCTCACCCCTGAGGCCGAGAAGAGCTTGCACGAGATCGCCGAGGCTTTCACCTCTGGCTTCAGCCCTTAAATTCGAAACTAATGCCATCGAAAGAGTAGTTGGTTCCATATAAACAAGCTCTGCTATCATTTATGTGTTGACTTGGTGATTTTGGGTTGTTGTTTCTTTGTTTGATCATCGTATGGTGTTGTCTTTAGAAGATGTGGTTGATTTCATGGCCTCATTTGTGTCCTGTCCTGGGTTCGTCCGTGTGTCATGCGGTTGTGTTGATGTTGTGATGCAGAGTGTAGCCGGCCTGTCCAGCAGGGGATGACCGTTGCCATTTCCCCCAATCGCCGCGCCCCCCTGTTTCGCTCTCATGATTTGGCAGTTTGACACAACTGAGAATTCGGCGAAACATGAGTGTCCCTCAACAACATCAAGAACAATACCAAGAAACGATTCCAGGCACGGCTACATCCTGGCCCTTGGGAGACTCTACAAGCTGTTTCTGTATCCCTCCCTCGATTCATGATGATGACGACGAAATTTTTGATTTTGTCATGAACGATGGCATCCAGAAAGTTGCGAGTGCGATTCTCAAGGAACCGAACACTGTCGACCAAGTCCAACATGGCCTTTCTGTCTTGGTAGGTATTGCTAATACCAATGCCTGTCACTGGCGCTCGATTTGGGGAACTCTGCGTATGGAGGGGTTGCAGCAATTGTTCGAGACGTACGCGGAATGTTCGAGTATATTCAGTACCCTTTTGGAAATTCTCATTCAAGTTCCCGAAAGCATACTGCGGGATGCCGGAAGCAATGAAACTTTACGCCATTGGATTCCATTGTGCAGTCTTATTTTGGAAGGTATGGACTGTCACTTTCCAAGTGAGGAACATTTCTTCAAATTTTGCCAGTTTGTTCGAAAGTTTGAGGAAAGAATACCTTTGGAAATGAACCAACGGATCAGGAGGTGGTTGAGTTGGGGAATGCATCACACTTCTGTTTGTGAACACGATTGTTTAGAATTGGTCGATGAAATTATGACTCGTTTGTCTTCCCGCCAGGTTTCTGTCGAAAAGAGATTGACAGGTTTTGCCAAGAAATGTATACAAGGATCGTATGTTCCTTGTGCAGGTGCGGCCTAGGTGTCGAGTGTACTGCTAAAATTATTTGTAACTGCTACAACGGTGTACTTGTCAAATATTTATTTCAGACAAAAGCTAGCTCTGTTTGAGAAACACTCATAGAGTGGGACTGTTTCTCTTCCCACCCATAACAGTATAGGTTGCGGTCAATGAATGAAGTAGGGGTGCTAGAGTGATGTCTGGCCACTCAATAGTTATGATGGGATCCGTATCAAGAGTTCTTGGTAGTCTTAACCGACGTTGCATGAATCAAGATACTTCTAGCTTTCCCCAAGAAGCCGTCACAAACTTGGGCACTTTGATTATGAGATGTGGGATTTAATTTATTGGGTTGGCCGCGTGGCGTCAGCTACAGAAAACAGTCAGATAGACTCTACCGGTACCCGTTTAGATTCCCAACTTATCCAACTTTTGACTGTTGTTGGATAAACAGACATGCTGAACGTGGGTATCTGGTTCGGAGTGCCGATTCCCGGACATGCTGCCATCCATTTAAATAGCGGGAAATGGGGTGGCCACCTCTTGGGTTGGCACTAAATTTTGGCCTTGACTAAACACCCATTGTCCGTGCACCGCGCAACTGAAATTTTTCAGTGTGGGCCACGTAGCTATGGGGTAACTGTGCGCATCTCACCATTAAATCCCGGTTATTTTGACTCGATCAACGCAGCGTTCCTGCGCCCGCCACAAAAATTTGTCACAAATAGGAAAAGGAAGCAATTCTATTGCAGCAAAGACTGGAAGTAGCTTTCTGGCGCGTCTTCTGAAGACAACAACCTATCCATTAGTACTTTGAACACTCAACAAATTCATCACCACTCGTAGATCCTTCGTGCCATTGACTGCCATTGATCTCGAATACATCACATTCCCATAGAGCATTCGCATCCATCATCCAACATGCAATCTACCAACTCAGAGAACAGCGCTTGGAAGCGGCTGCCACAGGCACTGTTATGTGTAATGCTTTTGACACAGCTACCTTGCATGGAAGCAAGACGAGTTCATGCAAGAGGCCGCAATAGAAAATTGGAAGACCTTCCGTACGATGAAGCTGTCTTGCCAGAACGTGACTCCGAAGGAGGCTCGGGAGCGTTCACTTCGTTTCTCGAGGGAGGAAACTTTGGGCCTCAATGGGCTTCTCGATCAAGTTCTGTTGCCTGGTATGGGTTGGCTGATTCTGGACCTACACCTGCTCCAACAAGTAGCTTTGAGTGGAACTATCGTGCTGGAAAGGACGGTGGGAAAGGCACATCTGCCCCAACAGCTTGTGATACTGGGAAATCTTCCAAAGTAAAGTCTACCAAGACCACCAAAGTGGTTGCTGATCCCAAGTCTACCAAGGCTCCGGCTTCTACCAAGGCCCCGACATCTACCAAAGGTGCCGCCGTTCTTCCTGGAGGAGCCGGAGCCGTAGTTACGGATAGTCCTACATTTTTCCCCACCGGCTTTCCCACTGGATTTCCAACAGGGTTCCCCACCGGATTCCCCACCGGATTCCCCACTACAGCTCCAACTGCAAGTTCAACAGGCACTTCCACAAAGTCTACAAAGTCTTCCAAATCCTCTACAAAGGCACCAACGTACTGCGGTACTACGACGCCATCCCCAGCTGGTGGCTCCCCATCATCACCATCATCACCATCATCCCCAACTTCGTCCCCTGCCTCCAGTCCGTCTTCAGGAGGATCGACTCCAAGCCCTGGAATTGTAACCGACCCTTCTGTGATTTGTGCTGAAATTGAAGAACAAAACCTATTGTCTGCTTCCGAGGCCAACATCAAGACGGCTCTGGCGAACATTGAAGGCTCGACGACGGGTTTGACCTCGGAGACGTCTACGTTTGATGTTGGTCTCAGTATTACCTACAGTGATCCTATTACCACCCGATCCGAAGTCATTACGGTTCTAGACGGAGTGAATGCACCCTTGGCCCTCTGGGTTGCAGGTTGCGAGGACGAAGCGATGGCCTATCTGAATCGACGTCTCCAATCCGGAGATGTTGGATTTGTATGGTTTGACGATTGGGCCAACTCGGGCAGTGGTAGGTTTTGAATGCTCCGTTATGTGCATGTTGATTGGATCCCTTCTGACAATGCTTTCTCTCTAGGTGCCAACTGTGGAAGCCTTCCCTGCACGGAATCGTTTACTACGGAAGTGGATGTCCGACACTCGACGAGTATCGACTCGACAGATATTGCTGAGCGTATTGCAGAAGCTTTTGATATCTTTGCCAGTTTGATCAATGGAGTGAATGGAATTGCGTATGATTCCGACGCGGACGTTACCGTGACGGACACTACGGACGATGGTGACCGAGTCGTCTCTGGAAACAACTCGGTCGATGACTCTGTCAGCGTAGGAACTGTGGTGGGTGCTGTGGCCGGAGGCCTTGCCTTGGTGCTGTTGCTTGTTCTTTTGGTTCGTGGAAACCGCGACGGAGATGAAGTATCTCACCACAAACTGGACGATGACGAAGGCGATGACACGTTCATTCGCGAGTTTGAAACAACGGCTTCGAATTACTCGAGAGAGGAGCCCTACGAGTCTCGCAACGTCCATGTGGTGGGTGAAGCAGACTCTATCTTTTCGGGCTGGACTGGGTACACGGGCAACAAGGAGGGTGGCGTCGACATTTCGGCCATGAACCCGCACGAACGGGGAGACGTCCACAAGTGCAGTTCGGCCACTTGTGAAGTGTGCGAACGAAATCGTCAACGGGGCATTCAATTCGTTCCGACAAGAACGCCTCCACGACCTGTCATGCCCAGCAACGCCGCTCGTGTGTACGCTGCTGAGGATACGGTAGAACTGTAGTTTGCTGCTCGTCAGGGGGGAGGACGGGGATGAGTGGGGATTGCTATACCCACTGTTTGGCTCTTGGGTTGTGCCTATGTATGATATTTGTATGGCTGGGTGGCCATGGCCTTGGAGCAAGAAGAATGCTATGTTTCTTTTTTTTGTGGAACAATGGAAATAGGTAGCTGTGATGTCTAGGATACCTTGTTGTGCTGTTTAGGACCCTGATGTATATCCGTGAGTGGGCACGCGGTCAGACGAAAATGAGGTCGCCTAATGGTCCAATGAGGATCTTTATGGCCCCAAACAACGAGATTTCCGAGAAAACGCGAACACGAGCGATATTCCGCTCAAGTACGGGCGTATCCATTTCTTCGCCCCCGAAAGATACAGCGCTATTACCATAATGTTGGTAGCGAAAAAAGGGCAGCTGGAAGAAGCGACACAAGACAACACCCGACGAGGTCTTTCTCACTTCGACATCGAACGACCCTCTTCCAATGCAGTCCTTGGCAGTCGCTAGCCGAAATCTTGTGCGCCACAACAACCACGTTGGCCCTCAACTTTGCCGGTCATTTTCAGTCGTCTCCTCCTCTCTAGCATCTAGAAGCAGCACTACTACTACTACCATGAAGTTCAGCAGAAGTTTGTCGCTCTTGGCCTTGGCCGTTCCCGTCAAGGGATTTATGCCTGCCTTGGTTTCCACTCGAGCCTACTCGTTGACGACGTCGCTCTTCAGCGTCGGTACCGAGGTTGTTGGAGAAGCCGCCACCGAGTCGTTCCGTCTGAAGTTCACCGGATCCGCGGGAGACATCTCTCCTTGGCATGACATTCCCCTCAAGGGAGCTGGAGACTCGTACAACATGATTGTCGAAATTCCCAAAATGACCAAGGCCAAGATGGAGGTCGCCACCAAGGAGGCTGGAAACCCCATTGCTCAAGACGTCAAGAAGGGAAAGCTTCGGGATTACCATGGACCCATCTTCTGGAACTATGGATGCCTTCCTCAAACTTGGGAGGACCCCACGGTCGAGCACCCCGAGCTCAAGTGCTTTGGAGACAACGATCCTATTGACGTCGTCGAGATTGGATCCTCTGCTCTTCCCATGGGATCTGTCAAGGAGGTCAAGCCTCTTGGAGTCATTGCCATGATTGATGATGGAGAGTTGGACTGGAAGGTCTTGGCCATCGCCGTCGACGATCCTTTGGCTGCCGAATACAACGATATTGCCGATGTCCCTGACTCCGTCAAGGCTGGAGTCCGAGAGTGGTTCCGCTGGTACAAGACTCCCGATAACAAGCCCATGAACTCTTTCGGATTCGACGAGAAGTTTTTGGATGCTGCCACCACCAAGGAGGTTATCGAGGAGACACACGAGGCTTGGAAGAAGCTTCGAGAGGGCAAGACCGAGAAGGGAAAGCTCTGGACTGGAAACTAAATCAATTCAACGGCTTTTGAACGGATGGTAACTGCACTCTATTGTTGTTCATTATCTAAGCATTCCATTTGTCGACTATTTTCCTTGTACCATGTCATCAAATATATTGGGCAGTAGTACTCCTAGTGGAGGTTTTCTTTTTCCAAATTTTGTCCCAATTCCTCACTGTCCAAGGGAACCCCATCCGAGCATCCGGTTGTAGCAAGGGTCCTTGTCGTTCCCACACAATCTGGCCATTTTCGTCTTTGCGAGCCCGACAACAACTGTAATATCCATCTGTTCCCCGATATACATCCTTTTGTCCTCCACTCACGGATCCTCCACATTGCAATGCGTGGTACAGTGGAGCTGGGATCAGACGAAAGTCGAGAGATACCCGCGTGTATCCTGTCAGATTCTCACAGGTCCAGTGCAAATTGGTAGCTCCTGCAAAATGTTTGATGTAACCTAGGTTGTCACAACAGAAGGAACAATGTATGTGTAAGAGATGGTTGCGTACGCGTTCTCACCCATCCTGCATGACGTTCGTGGAGACGCTACCTACCATAGTTGCCTTCAATGGGATGCCAGTCTTCGGCACCCGGTCGACTTTCCAGAAACAAGGAAGACGATCCTCCAATCTGTGTCAACGGAAGGTAGTAATTGACAGAACAAGGATGATGTCCATAGGCCGAATCAGCATGTGGGCCAATCGAAAAGTCATGGGGTTGAACCATCCGTAGACAAGGAAAGGCTTGGTAATAGATTTCGTCGCAACCGTCGTACAAGGCCGCCAAATGAGGAGCACATACTGTCCTCACAAAGGTATCGTAGGTTTGCAAAAAGGAACTGGGCATGGGTTGACTTGTCAATGTTTGGAGTGCCTTTTCTTTTTGGTCGGGGTCCAAGTGAATTTGGGATAAATCATAGTCCTTGGGGAGTTGGAAATCTTGGAGCAGTTCCGTCTTTAAAGGATGTTGATGGACGTCGTAGTGAAGGGAGCCTTCTCGAATCAATGTCTCATGAAAGGAGGCCATGGTAACATCATACTTGGCCTCACCAGTTGCCTGACGGACGGCGCCCAAGGTTTCCTTGCGTCGTTTGCGGGCCTTGGCAATATGGTGCTCGATGGCTTGTCGGAGTTCCAAAGGAAATGGATCGTAGGGAATGACGGCTGCAAAATTGCTGGCGGTTGCTAGGGCTGTGCTGAACCATTGGGGCTTTCCTTTGGTCTCGGGTTGCTTTGGAGGAGTTGACACGGACGCCGCCTTTTCTTGGGCAACTTGTGCCTGGATGTTGGCAATCCTGTCGGTGGTGCTGAGTCCTTGGTAGTAGGATATTCGTTGAAAGCGTCCTGTTTTCGCAGGGATTTCAAAGAACTCCTCTTGCCGTTTGGCATCCGCATCATTCGCAAAGCCGTGTACCACTAAATCAATGCCGTGTTCTTCCATAAACTCTTCCGTCACAATCAGCGGGCATGGGCAGATTACATTGTCGACACCCTCTAGGGCTTGTACAATAGCCACACGCTCTGCCTCTGGAACAATAGGAGGTCGCTTGTATCCTGCCGCATCCACATCACCAGTAACACCAATGATAACCCGATCCCCTAGGGATATGCACTGTTGAATAGCCACAAGATGTCCAATGTGAAACAGGTCAAAGACTCCGTCCATGTATATTGTGCGACGAGGGCGTTCCGACAGTGTCTCTCCACAGTTTCCATTTCCACAAGCCTCCTGTACCCACTGTTTCTCCAACGTAGACTGTTCTTCTAGATATTTCATCAGTTGAGATTTGTTGTGCATCGTCGGGCGTCGCAACGCCCGAGACGTTGGTTGCATCGGCAGGTAATGAATGTCCTCCAGAGGTGTCTTTCGGCCGCTCTCCCAGGTTCCTCCCGCCAACACCAATGGTGGTAGTTCATCTCCGTCCGCAACAACTTCCTTGTGATGCTCCGCATTCGCATTGTCGGCACGATGGCTGATGCTTTGAAAGTACACATCAAAACAATCATCCCCAAAAGCACGTTTCAACAAGGTGATGGGCATGCGAGGACCACACACTCCCACCACTGGCCCCATTTTGAGATTTCGATTCAGCGGGAATAATTCCCAATCTCGGTATACTTCTTTGGCCCACATTTCAATGGCTTTGCGTGTCGAAAAGTGCCAAAAGGGAGCCAATGGAAGTTTGTCGGAAGATTCGGGCAATGACAACTCAGAACAAGAAGAGATGGTATCAATGATCCCCTTGACATAACTTTCTGTTTGAGGTTTTCCATTCTTTTTGACGGAAATCAAGTCTCTCAGATCATCCAACGTATCAAACTTTCGTAGAACAAACAAATCGAGAAAGACGTTGGACATGCGCTTGGGTCGAATCCGGTCTCCACCATCCCAGGGACTAATCTGGTACAGATATTCCTTTCCCAAAACAGACTGCAAATTTGGCTTGACAATCTCTTCATATGCCTTGCCATTATAGTCAATGATTGTCAAGTCAATGTCATCGTCACAAAACAGAATAGAATGTTGGCGGATGACACCCAACAAGGAACCCCCCGTGACAATGGCGTCCACCCCCAACGACTTGAGTGCTTTTAATACATCTTGCAACGTCTCATACAATACATCAAATTCCTTTCTACTGAGTAGTGTCGGCTCAGGTCCCAACTTGGGTACCACCGGCTTGGAAGCTGCTGCCATTCTCGGAATATGTTTCAATGGTCGCCAACGACAGGCGAGGGTAATATGTCTAGTCGATGGAGTCGAATTTTTGGGGCTAACACAGTCACGGACGAAACGCCGAAGTCGACATCCGTATTTTCTATTGTCATCAAAGACGATACTGGCAAGACGGATCAAGGATTGATTGTAAAATATACTCGGAGAAAGACACAATGGCTTTCTCCAACGACTTTGAATACTGCACACAAGTATCCGAGGATGGCATGAAATGGTGTCCTTTTTATTACTTGTTTTACAACGGCGATTGGTTTCAACTAAGCGCGTATGTCGGTTGCCCCATTGACGTTGGAAGTTCGATATCAGAGTTTCGACAAGCATCCCAGCAAGGACAATGTGAATGTCACGTCGGCATTGCAAACTATTCCAGACCATTGGGGGAAGCCGTGTCGACTGTTGAGATTCTTCCATCCTGTGACTGTGTTGTATGCCCAGAATCTGAGGATCCGTGGGGGGTTGCCTACACTTGCTCTGACCCCGTATTTGACATATGTTACACGATTAATTGCGTCGGCTTTTGCAATGGGGATCTCTTCACCGAGGCTCCAACCGAGGCTCCAACGCCAACTGTGGTGCCTATCACACCCACGGAGGGTCCTACCCCGAGTGCCAATGTGAACGCAAGTGAGTCTACACTTCCCCCTCTTAACTCAACCGAGGCTCCAACGCCAACTGTGGTGCCTATCACACCCACGGAGGGTCCTACCCCGAGTGCCAATGTGAACGCAAGTGAGTCTACACTTCCCCCTCTTAACTCCACCACCAACCCCGAAGAACCCTCTACAAGTGGCCCTACGTCTCCCCCTTCCAGCACCCCGGCTGACTCTGCTTGCTTTTGTGCTGGCCGGTCCGACTCTATGATCCTGGTGGTTCTACTTGTGACACTGAGCCAAATGTTCCGTTAGCTTCCAGTCGATGATGAAGAGTCACAACGCATTTCAGCTGCTGCTCGGAATAACCAATTCCAACCAGGTGAGGTTGCAGGGGGAGGAAACATTAATACTCCTAGAGTGTCAACAGTCAGTTCAAGTGCTCTACCAATACAACATGTTTCATTATATATGTCATCCATGATTTTGATTCATGTTCTCCATTATTTGTTTCAATGGCTGCCTACAGAATGCGTCTAGTCATTGGGAGTCGAAAATTTAGGGTTAGCTAGTATATTAGTCGAGGGCTTCATGAATGGCAGTCCACTCATCATGGAGGACAACCAAGGTTGATGCAAGAAAAAGGTGATAGAAAGATGAATTTCCCCAAAAGAATACAGAATGCAATATCATATCATAGTCCACATATCATACTTCAACGATATGGCTTTCGTTTTGTTGTTGTTGTTGTTGTTGTTGTTGTTGTGAATCATCCTCAGGCCGGAATGATGGTGTATGGTCAAGAGACGATACTGCTGGAGGTTGGGAAACCTTTTGTCTTTTGGCCGCCAGCGACTTCATCCTCTTTGGAGTGTGGCAAAAGGTAGAAGCCATCTTGGCCATGGATGTTTCTGTCAATACAATCTTTTGTCGAAAGCCACTCATTCGTTGCTGACGTTGGACCAAATTGCGTTGCAAGACTTTGGCCTGCAATTCTTTCAACTTGCTTTCAAAACTGACTTGATCAAAGTCATCATAGATACCAGAATCCCCCTTGGTATGTTGAAACAAAATACTTTCAAGAGTTTGAGAAGCTTTGGCTGCGTCGGTGATGGAACAGCGATCGCGAAACATTTGATGGAGTCGCTTTTGCAAGTGCATGCGAACAGTTTGGGAAGATCCGTCTTGGCTTGGGATACATACGCCACTACTCATCTCCTTGTATTGTTGGAGAGTGGTAGGTATGGCACTAGTAGGTGCATTGATTGCTAGTTGGCTTGTGTTCATGGTCGGTGATGTGGGGGGAGTCGAAACGAGCTGATGGTAGTGACTGCAAGAAGAAAATGCGATTTGTGGCGACGTTCGATCCGGTGGTGTGTTGTGTGGCTATTCTGTATAATACTACTAATAGTAGGCAATTTCCGGAGGTGCGAGAGTCGTGAGAGATCGCTTCGAAGGCATAGGTTGTGAAGTGTGATATTTGAAAGCAAGGAATAGTCCGCCTGTCACTTTCCGCCGTGTGATGTTGGAAACTGTTAGAGGTTCCCTCTATCTCGGAGAAAGTTGGGGGGTACGAAACGCCGAAGTGCTCTACTTTTGCACCCTTTGTGTTGAACTTCAACTGCTCCACGAGTATTACGCAATCTCGGGTGAAAGAGTATCTCCGGCTGACGATTGAATGGGGACCTGATGACAAGGCGAGTCCCTGGTTGCGGAGCTCCACTTGGAACCCATTCGTCGGCCATTTTCGTGGCTCACTTCCCATCCTAGCTCCAAACGTGAAGCAAGATGAGCGAAGAAAACAATCTAAACAACCCAATGGCGGGCGAAATCCTCATCGGTCCAGACTTGAACAAGTCCAAGTCAGCCTTGGACACCAAGGAGTATCGTCAAATTCTTCTTCCCAATGGACTTAGGGCCATTCTGATCAGTGACAAGGTCGCCATGACGCAGTCCTACAACAATGGGGGCATTTTCATGTACGATCAAGATGAAGAAGTGGAAACGGACGAGGAAGATGAGGAGGAAGAATCAGAAGACGATGAGCACGATGAGGATTCTGAAGAAGGAGAGGAAGAGAGTAAGGATGGCAAAGGTGGCGGTGGCGATACCCGAGGAGGATTGCGGGATGCAGCTGCCGCCATGGTGGTTGGTGTCGGAAGTATGTACGATCCTCCACATTGTCAAGGACTTGCCCACTTTTTGGAGCATCTCTTGTTCATGGGATCCACCAAATATCCTGAAGAAAATGCTTATGATGCGTTCATGGCCAAACATGGAGGATGCGACAATGCCTACACCGAATTGGAGTATACAGTATATCACTTTGAAATCGCCCAAGAATTCTTGGCCAAGGCGTTGGATATGTTTGCACAATTCTTCATTTCACCTCTTATGTTGGAGGGAAGTGTAGAACGGGAGCTCAATGCCATTGAATCTGAGTTTCAGCTCGCCAAGAACTCGGACGGGTCTAGAGTACAGCACCTTATGAGCCATACGTGTGGGTATACTCCTGCGGAACATCCCTTTGCTACCTTTTCATGGGGAAATTTAGAAAGTCTCAAGGAAGCACCGAAACGTCAGAATGTGGACCCTATGAAGGAATTGTGGAAGTTTTACAAAGAGGTACGTACCCTGGGGGCGGTACTTTTGGGTTGTGAAATGAAACCCTCTTCATGTCATGCTCACCTGCTGTCGTCAACATAGCATTACTATGCTTCCAATATGCGATTGGTTGTGATTGGTGGGTATTCTTTGGATGTTTTGCAAGAAGAGGTGGTCAAAGCCTTTTCCGCCGTTCCTTCCAATGGAACCAAGCCATCTTGGGAGACTCCACCCTCGCCCCTCCAGAATCTGGGGATGCCGTTCACCAATGCTTGTCTAGGAAAGGCCTTTTACATTGTACCCGTGAAAGATCGACATGGTATCAGTATTACTTGGCAACTCCCGTCGCAAAAGGGGAACTGGAGGTCCAAGCCGGAAGACTACATTGCGCATTTGATTGGACATGAAGCGGAAGGTTCCATTCTGGCTGCTCTCAAGGCGAAGGGATGGGCAACTGGTTGTTGTGCGGGTGTGGGCGAAGAAGGGTATGAGGTATGTTTGTTGTGCCAAGTTGACCTTTTTGATTCTGTTCATTGTCACTACTACAGTCCACATCTGACACGTTGGTGGGTTTTCAGGATGCCTCGTCCCATAGTTTGTTCATTGTTTCTTTCACCTTGTTGAAAGAAGGTATTGCACATTGGAAGGAATTGGTCTCGCTTGTGTATCAATACATCGGTATGCTGCGATATCATTGTGAGCAGGGTCTCCCCAAATGGATCTTTGACGAGTTGCGGTCCATCAATGAAATCTCGTATCGTTATGTAGATGAGGAGTCGCCCATAGACTGTGTGGAGGGCATGGCCGATGATCTGGCACCCTCCAATCCTGTCCCACCTGACAGGTTGCTTGACTTTTCATCCTTGTTGTTTGACTATGAACCAGACAAGATCAAGGTACGTTTCGGTAACTTTGGACAAGAACGATATGTTGAGATTCGTTGCTAACACGATATACATGGAAAACAGATTTTGGTGGATACCTATTTCAACCCCAAGAATGCTCGCATTGATATTGCATCCACGCAGTTTGGGAGATCGGCTGATTTTGAACATGGTCAACCAGTGGAGGCGCCGCAGTCAACCATTCTTCCAAGGCCTGGGTCGTCGCCAGAACAGGAACCCGTGTTTGGGACGTTTTATTGGACGGATAGTATTCCGGAGACACAACTCGAGGAGTGGGCAAGCCTTGTAGAACCCCAACTACCTCCTCCCGAATCGATGCTATCCTTGCCACCTCAGAACACATTTATTCCCACAGCATTTGCGTTGAAGCCATTGCCCCCTGCTGATAGTGACCACCCATTGTTGAATTGTTGCATCAAGCTACAGATTCCAGTTGGCAAGAGAAAGGTACGGGTATTATATGTATGTTTGGCGGTTCCAAGACTGTCATAGAGACTAACACCCCATGCTTTTGCAGGAATGGTTTCCGGCGACAGTCACCAAATACAACAGTGTCAAGAATGAAGTGTTAGTATCCTACGAAGACCAAACAGAAAAGTGGCACAAGGTAGATGCACCGGAAAGTGATCTTTCCCATCATCAGCTTGTATCCTCTGAGTTTGAAAGTACACTTGATAACAAGGAGTTGAAATTCCGTGTGGTTGCCCTGGCAACCAAGGGAAGCGGAGGCGTAAGGAAGTTTGGAGACGAGTCTGACTATGAAACGGCGTCTGGTGCATTCTTCCCGCCCATCCCACCTCCGGCCCCTGAATCACGACTTCCCAAATTGGTTTGCAGTACCCAGGTACGCCTTTGTAAACGTTCCCTTTGTCATCTCTTCTGTTTCTTGTTGCATTGTTGCTCACCTTGCCTTTCTTTATAGACACTCAAGCTTTGGCATTTGCAAGACCGAACCTTCAAACGACCTATTGCTGATTTGCGTCTCCAGCTGAACTGTGAGGCCAACAAAACGCCTCTACACAAAGCCTGTGCAGATCTCTTAGTCTACTTGGTATGCGATGCCCTTACAGAAACTGCCTACATGGCAAGTGTGTGCGAGCTATCCAGTGCCCTTTCTTCGAATGATGGTGGTTTCTACATGCGCGTTCATGGGTTTGACGATAAATTGCTGGATTTGTTCCTTGTTTTGTTTGATTTCTTCTTTGCGTTCCGCGGGCTCCCGAGCACTGACGCTTTCCCAGAGGGTGTAAAAGAAGGCCGGTTCCCCATTTGTCTCGAAAGCTACCGGCGTGACTGTGCCAATGCTGGCCTGAAGGCCGGCAAGCTTGTCGGCAACATTCGCGTCAGGTGCCTACGTCCAAATTGTTGGTCGTCGAACCAAAAGGTACGACAAAAAAGGTCTACCAATCCATGTGATCTATTACCTGCAACTCACGTTTATTTTCTTTCCATTATCTCCAGCTCAAAGCCATTGAAAACTTGTCAGAAAAAGTGTTCTTGGAGACAATTTCAACGATGTTGAACAAAATCGGTATCGAGGGCCTCTATCACGGAAACGTAGACAAGTCCGATGCCGGTCGTCTCCAAGAGTTGATCCAGGACCGATTGTCCAAGGGGGACCACGGCGGTGGTCTTGTCCGCAAAAAGTATCCTCTGCAAATGGTGACCCGATTGCCACCGACCAAAACGTCTTTGAAATGTTTGTGCAAGGATCCACAAGAATCCAACACGGCTGTGGAAGTCTATTATCAAATTGGAAAAGACAATACCGACGACCGTGCCATGGCAGACTTTTTGTCCGAACTCATGTATGAACCCTTCTATGATCAGGTGCGGACCAAGGATCAGTTTGGATACGATGTATCCTGTGATTCTCGTTGGACCAACGGAATTATTGGTATGTACTTTAAAGTCGTGACATCCAGCAAGACGGCCCAGGAAGCGGAAGATCGGGTGGAACAGTTCATTCGGGAATACCGCGAGACTCTGGTAGACATGTCGGTAGAAGATTTCAATAACCATTTGAATTCGTTGGCCAAACAAAAACTGGAGATCTTTGATTCGTTGAGCGAAGAAACCGGACACTATTGGAATGAGATCCGCGATGGACGTTTGATGTGGGAAGTTCAGAGAGAGGAAGCTATCAGTCTGTGTAGTATCACTCGAGAGAAGACATTGGAAGCCTATGACCGGTGGTTGATGCCAGGAAGCGATTTTTGTCGACCCTTTGCCGTTCAAGTGATTTGTGAAGAAGGAGCTTCATCTGCGGGAAAACCTACACTGGAAGCCGGTACCACCGCCAGTGACCTTAATGATGCTTGTGTGGAAGCTTTTGTTGCGAAGCACTGCAAAAACCAAACATACGGTAGAATCTACTAAAAGAATGAATTGGAACATTTGTCTTTTTCCAACCATGTTGCATGCTGTCAATGATCCTAAAAAAACACAAAAAACACAAGATGCTATGAGCACAAAAGGCGACGATAGTGTTTGGCCAAAGTCACTTCTCTCGCCACATCGTCGTCACGGGAAACCTATTCAGCGGCCACATCATATTCTTATTCTAGGCAACACAGGAGACAGGCCATGGGTAGTAATTCAACAGACGCAGCTACCTGTGTCCCACCGAGGTCCCCTTGGAAGGGGGTTCGGAAGGCGGTGTTTGGAAAGAGTCATGCCCAGTAGAACCAAGGGTCTCATATGAGACTTGTGGGCCCTCCAAATGTCAACACCAATGCCATCATGCACACATTACTTGTCATCACCACGGTCACTTACCATGACGGTTTGTGGCAGCTTGTCCTCGGTCGCTGATCCCCAGTGGTCCTTTGTGTCGGTGGATTGGATTACTTGGATTTCAAAACTGTGAGAAGGTTCGGCCATTATTATTTCCTCGGCACGATGTTTGGGTTCGCGGGAATCACACCCGCGAGGAAACAACCGATCCCTGCTCAAGCATCACATTGAATTCAACAACAACAACAACAACAACAACAACACCACTGCGGTCACTACTCTTGCTGGAAGAGCATATTCCATGGTGGCAAAAAGTTCCTTCCTCGCCCACGATCAACACCAGAATGTCAGCGCCGAAGGCATCCCACAAGCGGCGAACCATGAAACTTCTCGTACACGGAAAAGTCACTCGTCCCCCAAGAAGAACAACGCGCGGAAGACAGGTCGAAAGCTCCACAAGTCTTCCAAGTCAAGAACAAGGAAACGGAACAAAACAAGATCGTCCGACAGCAACAAACAGTTGTCCGACAAGAAGGTTGTACCCGTACCCTCTCCGGACGCCAACGAGGCAAGCACTCTTGCAGCCTTTGCAGTAAAAACTGCAGCACCTTTGCCACGGACACCACGACGCATCTTGTCGAAGAGTCACAACCGCAAACGTTCGGCTTCCGAGGATGCAAACACTACCAGTAGTACCAATGATTCTTCTTCCAGTCCTCCTAGTACCAAGAAGCAGCGTCATGTCGATGACCAGATCCTAAAGCCGAGAAATGACGATCACAGCTTGGGGTTGACACGGAGACGATCTTTTGTCATGGATGTCGAACATCCAGCCTTTGTTTTGCTGGAAGAGTTGGGTGTTTCCGCGACGTCCAATATGCCAGGGCGTTCTGCAAGAATGATGGAATTGCCAACCCATGCTCTATTGGGAGTATGGACTGCAGACTTTAGCCTTTCACCGTCTGATTCTTCTTCAAGTCCAGAAAAAGAGGGCTCACAACACAGTTGTCACGGGTCTGACACTGTCAGGGTTCGACTTCGACATCCCACCTGGGCCCACTTGGAACGTTTGAGTGCCTCTTGCCGTCAAGACGACGATGGGTTGTTGAACTTCTCGAAGATCCGTCCCTATATCTCACGCACCGCACATCTGAGACAACAGTTCAATGCATGGGAGGAAGATGTGCAGTCCTCAAACATTGTGAGCATTAGCATTGTCGGGTTCCCAGGATTCTCAAGTTCAGCGGAGCTACACGAGAATGCTGTGGTTTGTAGCAATGATATGTTGGGTGTTCATGCAAGTGAGGAGGACTCTTCAAACTATGATGCTCCTTCTTGTCCAATTGTTCTGGAAGGTTCTCGGGGTTCGATTGGAGTGTCTGTCCCATGTTCTATCCCTCTGGAGACAGACTATAATATTTGGATTGCCCAGGATTTGTCCCTGGAAGGTTGCCCCATCGTGGCCATGGATGGTACGTTCCTCTCTTTACAAAAGCGATCAAACATCCAACAAGACAACTCCTAACCCATTCTATACTTCTGTAGTTGAGCTCCCTGACGAGTCCGACAATACACCTTGCAGCTCGCGGACCCCGAGTCCTAGTTGGGACCACCCATTGGAAGAAACGTCCGACCGGACCGTTCCATTTCATCTCACCGAAGAAAACTTGAGACGACATTCTGCACGGTTTAGTGCAATTGACCGAGGCCTCCAAGAAGTCACTCGACAAGTAACACCACCTGACTTGCCCCCGACAGTGATTCCAAAACCCAGCACCAAGACGGTGTCTACCAAGACCCCAAGACCTAGTACTAGATCTCCCAACCTTTCGAGCAATAGCTCCCTTTCCCCTCTGCTTCCACGATCATTGATGACCAAGCCAAAAAAGGTTCCAAGGCGCAGCTCTTTCGCAGGCAGCAAAGTCAGAAAGCATTTGCCTCACACCAATGCAATTCGAGAGGAACTCAATGCGAGGGCTCGTGCCAAACGCATGCAAAGCCTCTTGGCGAAATCCCCACCTGCTGAATCATCAGAATCGAAATCCAAAAAAGTGAAACCACACCCAACAAAGATCACCGAACGCAGTGTTGAAAGCTACTTCCCAACTGAACTGGATCTTGGAGTGCATATGCATGGTTTGCCACCAGTAGAAGACAAGTACGCGAGTTACTCAGGCAAGGACGAGCAGGCGACTCCAGTAAACTTGGGCTGTGAGACCGCGGCGCTTGAGGTCGAGCCCATATCCGTGACAACAGCCCGCAAATCTAAGCAACATTTACTGTTGCGCCACCACCCTTCCTTCAGAATGGTACTCTTGGTTGCTGTCACCTTGCTGTTTCAAAAGGCGTTGCCACCGCCGCCCTTGCCAAACTTGCAAGGTCACTCGTCGGGTCCGTTTGTTCTTCCATTCGCCAACATAACCAGGCAAGAACTTGGTACGAAACGGGAGTTCCTCAAGGCGTCAATGCTGTACCATTCAGTGGTTGCGATCCAGCATAGGGAATCCGGCAAGGTACCACCGACTTTAGTCACGTTGCCGAAAAGTGACTTGGGGGTTGTCTCGCCTTGGTACTGCTTCTCGGGGATTTAGCACGTCATGCGTCAACCAAAAACTCCGCGACGATGCAAAACAACTCAAAGGGAGCTGCATCATGCGGCTCGCTGAGCTAGCACATGGGAAACCCGATATTGTTGACTACTAGAGTAAAATGAAGTTGGAAAAGCAACATGAGTAGCAAAAATATCCTCTATTGGTTGTATAGGTGTGTATGTTTGTACATTTTGGTGTGGAGAGGCCATAGGCCATTACCGGCGAACAGCAACAAGAGGAGGCGACATAGCAGATTGACCCATTCGTCTCATGGGATGCTGCATAGCCAACTTGTTTTCACGCTTGGAGAAGCTGCTTGGCTTCGTCTCCATACAAGGTGACAATGTCTTCCCCTCCACAACGAGGGGAGTTCCGTTCCGGGAATGCGAACGGTTTTCCTTCTCTCCCTTTTTTCTATCACTGCTTCCAGAACTCTTTCTTCGCGAAGGAGTCTGGAGAGGTGTACCAGCCTCTTGAACAGAAGGACACTCCCATCGAGACTTTCCTTTGGAGTGGTCCGAGACGTCGAGACAGTTCTTTTGTCGGCGTGACTTTGGTTGCATCGGTCCATCGAATGCGTTTCGCTTGGTTGTTGGTTTTGTTGTCAAGGGGCGGGCATTATCCACCACCAATGATACACGTGTGTCAAAGGCGATTGATGTGGAGCTGGTAAGAAGCTCATGCATGAAGGAGTTTAGTGGGTGGCCCATTTTTTTGCTGTGTTTGTGAAAAAGTGCGGAGTCTCTGATTTGTGAGCAATCGCTTTTGGTTTCGCTCGCGGAGGAGACTTGCCAAAATTCTACCGCCGCATAACTTCATGCGTTTTAGTCGGGAAGTCGGGAATAGTGGTTAACAACAGTATGTTGTCCAGCACCGGATAACTCATACTTAATGCCATGCTCGCCGTCATCGCAAGATGGTCGTATTATGCGGTTCGAAAGGTTGCATAGAAGACTTCGCAGTGATGCAGGGAAAGATTTAACCGAGTCTATGCCACCAGAGAATGTTGCTACCGCTCGCGTAGTCGACGCCTAAATTTTAGAGAAATGGAAACTACTTCGAGAACATTGCTACCGTGCAACACCCCTAAATGACTGTATTGGCTTATATGATGTTATAGTAAATAACCCAGTTCGGACATCTAGCTAGGATTGGCCATTGAAGTTGCGAATACATGAATTATGCTGATTCATACTTATGAGGCTTGGGTTTTTCCGCGCCTTTTCGGTATTCGCATACTCGAATTGCACGCATCATACTGGTACACTCTCGTTATTTTGGTGGCATCCTGGTGGTGGCCAAAACTGCATGGCGGCTCACTAACTACTGTATGTCGTTCCTTGATTGATAATTGAAGCTGAGGTCTTTGTACCTGACCAAGCCCATTTTGCCATCCTGCGAACTTCCTCTTCTGGTCAATCATGGCCATCGACGTCCACATTTCTGATATTAAATTTCTATCTGTGACCTCCACGTTTTCAAAATTGCATTTACAACTATGCCTTACTCGCACAACGAGCTTCATTCGGCATCGATCGGGCACTATTCTGACTTCACAATTTCAGATGCAAGGGATTCTTCCAGGCAAGGTTCACAGGTTGCGTCTTGTTCTTGCTTGTGGCACGACGCAAGGTCTATACGTCTCCGTTGGAGTCGCCACAAATTAGTTCCCATAAAAAGTTACAATGGCAAGACAAACACAAACTATGTTCAACGGCAGCGCTTTCCCTTCGGTCGCAAAAGATGGATGCGTTCCCAGAAGGAATGGTTTGAAAAGAGTAGCTCCTCTGAGTCTTCCGCTTTCGGGCAAGTACCACTGGGATGTCAAGCACGCCACAGGAGATCTTGTCAAGGCGGCTCTGCTGATTGAGAGTGGTATCGAAGGCATCAAGGTGGAGGAAACCAAATCCGTTTCATTTGACCTTTCCCAAAACCAAGAGATTGAACCAGAGAATGAACTCCTTTCTCCTGAAGAGATCAGTCAATGCTGGTGGACAGCAGATTTCTATGACAGAGCGCTATACCAATGCAAGAAAGACGCCAATTCTGTTCTGACCACAGAGCAGGAATCTGCACAACTATTGAGGGATACAGTTTCTCTTTGTAACCAGAGCTCTTGCGACAGACTTGAAAACCAAAGTGAAGTCTCGGCTATGCTAGCCACTGCCATGATCCCACGGGGAGTGGAGAAAGAAGTCATTACCGAGATCAGGCAAATGCGACGAAAGCACGTTCGCAGCGTATTGGAATATTCTCAGAAGATTCCTCGACATTTGAGTCTAGAGCTTCGAGAGCGTATGCTGTCGGCAAGGTCGCTACAGTTCAGCCGAGCCCACCGCATCTTAGCTCGACTACTTGGGGAAGCGGACGTCGTGGTCCGTAGTGATTAGGGGGCACACAACCTAGAACTACTAATAGAGTGTACATAGAGTCATACAAATAAAATCAATTACGAGTACCTACTGCCTAGTACCCATCTATCTCTGAAAGCTCCTCCCCTTTGATCGTATCGTCGCCTTGATCCAAAGCCTAGGTTGCATCGTCCGTGATCAATTGGTATTGTACAGCGCTGAACTTCTTCTACTAGAGCGCTTGGCGCAGTGAGAGCTTCANGACTTGGCGCTATCGAGTTCTTAATCACGAGAAAGAAGGCGTCCCTATTTCATGAGGTGACCATCATGGTGGTGATAGTGGTGGTTTGAAAACCTCCAACAAGGCGGGAAGGTGCAGTTCGCTGGAATTGCAAACAACTTGCATGTGGTCGTGTTTGATGTGTCCGGTTTTATCAGGACTAACATTATCTTGAAACAGCATAAATGTTGTGGTCTCGTTTGATACTACATTGGTGACTGAGACAAGATGCGTTGGACTGATGGTATACTATAACATAGAGCCTAATACTACCTTAGTAGCTACCATTCATAGTAGCTTCCACTCTACCTGATTCCAACCACTGCCAAACTCATGGGCTGCCTGGATTGTTTGTCGACGAAGCCACTTTGAGAATCATTCTTTCCAATCTTGAACGAGGCCAGAGGTCGCAAAACTAGGTGTATGTTTGGAGGACAGAGGAGGAAGGGTCAAAAATGAGTTCACCCAGGCCAAAACGGAAGAGGAAGGCTGCCGGTAGCTGTCACATTCGCCCACAACAAACTATGGTTGGTTCACTCTTTCTTTGGGTTTTCTACCTGTACATATCCTTCTCTGCAACTTCGAACAAAGAGTTATCTCCTGGGTCTCCGGCTGTGTACAGATATGATCCTCAATGGATACGGAATCACCCACTAACGTTCCAAAAAGATTCGCCAATGGTTTGTGACGTTCCTCCTGGGGAAGGCGAGGAAGGACCTGCAGGCATACAAGGTCTTTTCAAAATCAAGACTTCAGTAAAAGGTCCCGTCCCACCTGTCCGAATATTCTGTATGGTGTACACACACTCCAACCGACATGACGTGTTGCGATCTGTGGTGGAAACGTACGGTCCCGCATGTGATGGCTTTCTGGCTGCCTCCAACCTGACCGATCCGACGTTGGGAGCATACTCGATTCCTCGTTCGGGAGCCGAATCTTATTCTAACATGTGGAATAAAGTTCGGGCCATGTGGTATTTTGTTCATGATCACTATTTGCTGGAATACGATTGGTTTCATATCGGAGGTGACGACATGTATGTGATCCCCGACAACATCCGACGAGTAGCCAATCAATACGGCCAAAAACGAGCTTGGATATTGGGGGGAAGTATTCCAAACTCCAAGAACCCCAAGCGACGGTTCTGTGGTGGGGGAGCTGGGTACACGTTAAATCGGAGAGCGGTTCATACTCTGGTGCAACGTTTTGCGAACGAATGTCCGTCGGCAGAAGCCTCAGATGAAGACGTCCGTGTGGGCCGCTGCTTAGAAGATGTCGGTGCGAAATGTCAGGACACGAACGATGAAGCACTCGAAGTACGATATCATGCTTTGGATGTCCAATTCCATGCCAGTTGGGTCCCTTCAAGGAACTCTGTGTGGCTTTGGGAGAAACTACAATATATTCATGGCATTCGGGCCAATCAAAGCCAACTAGCCCAAATATCCAATACTTCCGTCTCCTTTCATTTGGACAAGGGAACCGTACGGTCCTTGGCTTTGGACCGGGGTTTGCGACGGTACCATGCCATTCTGAAGGATTTGTGTGGGCCCGAGTTTTCGGATGCCGTGGCAGCCGCAGCGACGTGTGGCAAAGAAACAAGAGATGAAATGCAGCTAAAGTGGAAGCAAACACCACTGGCAAAAGAAGCCAATATACAGTAGAGAAACTGCATTGACTAGAGGATTCGGAGGTTCTAGTGAACCTTCAAACCGTCTGGCAAGGTTCTCGGTTGCGAGTATTCATATGTACTGTATGTAGCAATGGTACAGAGTATATTGTAAAAATAATTGCGCGCCATCCATCGACCACGGACCAACAAACCACAATTTCATGCCATTGCCGTCGTGGTAGGGAGTGGACATGTCCAGAGCATGCTTCCAAACAAAGCAAGTTCCGTTGGTTGGACATGTGCAAAATGTACCTATTTTCACAGTGTTCCTAGTCCTCGATGTGTCATGTGCCATGAACTAAGAGGAGCAACACGAGAACAAATGCGGGACTTTGTTCTCGGTAAAATGTCTCAGGAGTCAACGCCGGGAGCTAGCGTGTTGCAAACCAGGACTGTCAATCAACAGACCGAAGGACCGAGTCAACCAAATCAAAACCAGCAATCACTGCCTTCCAAGCCTAGGAATCCCTATCAGTCAAGAATCTCATCGACTCCTAGTGGCAGCTTGCAACTTCAACAAGCAAGGCCTCGTGCGAATCAGGAGGACAATGGGAATAGGGAGACGATGGCGGCAAGCACTCCTTCTGTCACAACTACAAGTACTGCAGATCCTTGGCAAAACATTACGAACGCTACTACTCCTTTTAGCCATACGCCAATTCATCCTCCTGCACCCCAGCGACAGTCGCCCGTCGAAGCGGAGACGCTTTCCAGTCGTCAGCATCCCCACACCAACACGAGGACACCTTTGGAAAGGGCCAGACCTCGTGGCCAAAATTCTACCGGAAGAACGTTGTCACCTTCATCTAAGCATCTCCTTCCTTTTCGTAAACCTATTCCTTACATTCCAGGGCCGGTGCCTCTTTGTCCACATACATCTGCGACGTGGATCTATCCAGAACACCCAGAGTACCCCTCCCGCCAGTATCAACGAGAGATATCGGAAACAGCCGTTCAGTACAATACATTGGTGAGCTTGCCGACAGGTTTGGGAAAGACCCTGATTGCTGCGGTTGTCATGTACAATTATTGGCGATGGTTTCCTACGGGCAAAGTGATTTTCTTGGCTCCCACCTTGCCTTTGGTCAATCAGCAAGTGCAAGCGTGCTACAACATTATGGGGATTGATCCCAAGGAGACGGCCATTATGACTGGGAAAATGCCACAGAATAAGCGCCTTGAACAGTGGCAGCAACGCCGGGTGTTCTACTGTACACCACAGACCGTACAAAAGGATCTGCCGAAGGATCCAGAAGAGGAATCACCCTTTGGAAAACAAGTGGTTTGTCTCGTTTTGGATGAAGCGCACAAGGCTACTGGTGACTACGCATATGTCAAAGTGATTGAACAACTGGAAGCGTGTGGTGCCAAGTTTCGGATTGTTGGTCTCAGTGCTACCCCAGGGACTTCCATCAAGGCCATCCAGCAAGTCATAGAGGCCTTGCGTTCTTCCAAGATTGAAGCTCGTCACGAATCAGATCCATCTGTTCAACCCTACTTGCATGAGAAACATTCCGAGATTGTCATTGTCCCCAAGAATGATACGCAGCGATTGGCGGAACGCCAAATTACTCAAATGCTGGGGCCGCATTTGGAACAACTCAAGGCTGCGGGAGCCATGCGCATGGGTGGCGGGCCCACCTTGACTCCATTTGCCGTGGTACAAGCCCGACGTGATTTCTTGGCTCGGTCACAAGGAGGGCCTCCGCCTGGATTCTTGCTCGCACACTTTGGTGTGGTGCAAAAGCTCGTCGAACTTCGGAACGATGCACACCAATCCTTGGGAGTGGTCCGTTCGAAACTATTGCGTTTGAAGAATGAACCTCAACGTGGTCTTCTCAGTGCCATGGTCAAGAGTTCGGCCTTTGCCACCTTGATGGATTTGGTCTTGGATGCCACCAAACCTTCTCAGGCTGATTGTACATTCTCTCAACAACATTCGACTCCCAAGAATAACCCAAAGCTTGCCAAGTTGGCCGAGTTACTTCAGGAACACTTTTCTCGGGCCCAGGCATGTGGAAAGTCCAGTCGAGTCATTGTCTTCTCCCAGTTCCGCGATTCAGTGGCTGAGATTGTGGCTCTTCTTCGCACTCTGGAGCCTACCGTACGCCCACATCATTTCGTTGGACAGGGCAAGCCCCCAAAAGGAGCACAGAACAAAGAAGCTGAGCTACAGCCGGAACACTCGGCAAGTCTCATTCGGTTGCGGGGAATGAAACAGGCAGAACAGCAAGATGTCATTCATCGGTTTCGGCAGGATGTGTTCAACGTGCTGGTTTGTACTTGTATCGGGGAAGAAGGGTTGGATATTGGAGAAGTTGATTTGATCGTCAACTATGACACACTGCGTAGTCCCATCCGTATGATTCAGCGGACCGGTCGCACTGGGCGTAAACGAGACGGGAGGGTTGTGTGTCTGATTGCAGAAGGACAGGAACAGCGTACGTTTGAGCTATCGAAACAAGCAGAAAAGACCCTACAACGCGCCTTGACGAGAAAGTCTAACTTTACTTTGAGCCCCCATGCACCATTGTTGCCATCGGCACCCACACTTCAAAACATGGTGATGAGTATTTCCTCGCAAATACATTTGAGTCAAGTGGCTGGTTCAAACAATGTCAACTCGCTCGCTCGAAAACCTACCGCTTCCAAACGGTACAAGCTAGATGCCCTGCAAGAGCAGGAACGGCAGCAACGAATTGGGGAGATGGTCACAATTGAAACAAGCGAGGTTCCTTGGAAAACGCTCCGGCGGGCTCTTTTGAAGCATCGCACCAATCGACAATTGAGCGGTGGTAGAACTGTGACTATGCTCCAATCCCTTGCTTCGTTCGGGCCTGTTCTGACAGAACCCAACCTGAAACGGGTGTCGAGAGTAGAATCGCACATCCTCAAGGTTTTCCCTGTGGATAGACCTTTTGCTACATTGGAACGCATCGAGAAACTTGTACCTACAGATGCTCCTAGGGTTCCAGCCGTCGATGATTCTATTGAAAGATCAGTGTCCCCGGCAGTTGAGGAGGTCAGGAAGTTGGAGTTAGTCACAGAGGCAATCAATAACGAGGAGCCAAACACAGAGGTTGAACCACAGATCAAACATCCGTTGGGGGGAGTATGTGATGGTCCAGTTTTCTGCCTATCTACCCCGCCGTCCTCAAGTGAAGACGAGGACGAGCAACCTGAGGATGACGACGGCTCCCTTTCCGGGCCCCCAAATTGTCACGTATCACATCAAGGTCCAGAGACAGCACATTTGCCTCCAACAATGACCGAGCCACAAAAAATGTTCGCTGAAATGCAACCTAGCTTGAAAGGCAAAATGGACAGGTTGACATCATTGGCCTTCGATTCGAATGAAAACCACAGTGATGATGCACCAATTGAAAAATGTGAAAGCGAGTGCAGCCATCCACACCAAGAGGAAAATGCCTGTGATGAGGTTGATTTTGCAAAGTTTCAGAACTCTGTTGCGGATATTGAGACATCTGACCAGTCACCTATTGTTTTGCCGTCCAGACAAGGTAACAGACGGCATTATGTTGTGGAAGAGTCTCCACCGCTTCATTCTAGACAGCCCGATTCCACTGTTTTTCCCTCGCCAAGGGTGGGGAAAGATCTAGAGCTGGTAGATACGCCCCCTTCTTTGCTGAGACCCTCCGTGAGACAACAGTCTTCGTCTCTCTGTGAGTGTACTGAGGATGATAACAAACACCACCGATTTGAAGAGTCACCTTCACAGGGCGTTGTAGTGCGAATAGGGAACAAGCGTCGGTTGGCAATTGCAGAGACTCCATCACAGCACTCAATGCTCGAAACTGACATTCCTTCTCCTTTTCATGCAAACCATCTGGACATGTCGGAAGGTGCAGGCGCTCCTACACCAGAAAGTACGACATGTCGATTGGACAAGAAACTCAGTGAACATGATAGGATCTCCACTACAAGCTGCGCACAAGGAGATGATCTAACTGACACTCCTCCGACAAAGTCTACGAGAATAGTTGTCGAGGCGAGCAAGGTCACATGTTCCATTTGTCATTCACTTGATTCACTGGTCGAGAACCCAATCGTTCTATGCGATGGGTGCAACCTAGGTTTCCACAAGCTATGCTACGCCATTGACGCGGATCTAGACTCCCCCGACCCGTGGTTTTGCGATACATGCAAGGTCAACGAAGACAACTCTCCGAGGAGCTGTCTCCTTTGCTCGAATGAACGTGGTCCGATGAAGAAGCAAGCCTCACATTCCTGGTGTCATCCAGTTTGTGAAGCTCTTACAGGAATGGATTCCCTGACATCGAGGCCTTGCATGAAGTGTAACAGGGATGGAGGGATCAGATGTTTCAGCTGTACTTCTTCGATGCATCCATATTGCGCCATAAACGAACCTCAAATGGGGTTGTGGACCCTGGTGTTGACGAATTTGGAGGGTTCCTCGTCAAGAACGAAGTCTACTCTGTTCTGTCCTGCACACACGGATGGTGTCAACATTTTTATATCGATCCATCCTGAAATTGTCGGTCAGATGAGAGTAGTCCAGTCCCGCGATGTCCGAAGACACGGTGGATACGAGACATACCAGCACCAGGATGTAGACTCATCTCCGATGGAATCTACCAGGCAAGAAAGGCGCCGAAAACGTCAGGCGGCTCTTGCTCGATTCATCGTTGATGAAGCAGAGATTGCATCCGATGCAGACATGGAAGGAGATGAAGAAGAGGACGAGATAAGGCGGCTTGAAGCAGATGAACTGTCTCATGACTCTTTCATCAACGACGCGACAGAGTTAACGCAACACTTTTCCCAAGACAATTTGGCCGGAATTGACCCGGATGCAGACGAGTATGCCGAAGGATTGCATAGGGCATTGGATGCTCAGCATGCCAGGGAAGACCAATTTCGTACACCTCGGCTTAACCGTCGCATGAAGAACCCAGAATCATCTCAACTGACTTCTTCGTCTCAAAAGGGCCTTGGTAACATGCATTTTATTCGCAGTGTACTGGAGCATCATCGTCAGGGTGGACAAGCGGAGGACATTGAGGCAGTATACAATGAACTTGAGGGCAGTGCTGTCTGTGAACAAGGATCTCCACCACTCCCCCCCGAACGCCTCGTAATTCAGTACTTGTCCAGCGATTCGGAGAGTGCAGACTCTCGATAATACAAGTCCTTGGGTCAAATGTTTCGAGGTTTGGTACTTCTCATTACAGACAGACCTAGGTAGCTTAAGAGAAATTCTAAGTCACTGACCCTGGGATAGGAATGAGGATGAATCTAGACCGACCGCTATGTAGCTACTAGCACCAATGAAACTAACTTGATGCTTGTAAACATTACATTTTTTATTGCAAATTCGAGATTCTTGTCTGCAGCTACTAGCACTAATGAAACTATCTAGGTAGGTACTTGTAAACATTACATTTTGGATTGCGAATTCTAGATTCTTGTCGGAAGTATCCGCGAGTGGAGAGAAGATATCTGGATATGTGGGTTCCTGTTTGTCAGGAGCATCGCCAATCCCAACATCACTCTTTGTTCTTTCAATTTCTCCAGGAAGTTGGTGTCGCTTGTCTTTTGTTCTCTTTCAGCTGTCTACGAGAGTAGGTAGTAGCTATGCCTTGGTGATGCGACATTNCTGGATATGTGGGTTCCTGTTTGTCAGGAGCATCGCCAATCCCAACATCACTCTTTGTTCTTTCAATTTCTCCAGGAAGTTGGTGTCGCTTGTCTTTTGTTCTCTTTCAGCTGTCTACGAGAGTAGGTAGTAGCTATGCCTTGGTGATGCGACATTGAGATTGCCACCCACCGATTTGTCACTCTGGTACATCTACAGGTGCACTGATGGCTACTACCGGTAGTACATAAACTGTCCTATCGGCGTTATAGCGATATATGGATTCCATTTGACAAAAGTCTACATAATACAAGAAGAATGATTCGGCAAGAGTACGAGTACGAGGACGTGAGCCCTTGCTTGTGTTTCATGCTGCATGTCGCCAGTTCACAACTCTGTAGAATTCCTACTAGAACCTGCATCCTTGGTGCTGGGGGGGTGCTGTTCAGTATCATTCGGGGCGAAATGAACCATCATACCCGTTGTAGATCTTGGGAAATGAATACCGTAGTGTTGTGTGACGAACCACGAGCGCATTCTGTGAGACCACAGGTAAAAAATAGGTGTATACCTTGCAAACGGCTGCCACCAACAATTGAGAATACCCCTCTTTATTCGCATCGACAAGTTCGCCCGTTCTCCCGACTTATCGCGAGGCTTTCAATCAGGTTATGAGCTCTAGCGTTGCTCTTGGGAGAAATACGGAGCTCAATCGGACAGAGGACAAAATGCACTTCGTACACCCACTACAAAAACATATCATTATGCCCTCATTCTTGCGAAGGAAACTTCAACACCTATGTGTTCAATGTTTACTTAAGGTCTTGCTTGTCTTGTGAAGTTGCACCTTATTCCCAGCGGTAAAGCGGTACCCAAATGATCATCATTTATTGTCCTTCAATAAGCCTTGGAACCTTCCAAAGGGACTTCAATCGCCGTCAAACACAAGTTGCTATTGAAAAACATATATATGGCATCGGGCTGGTATTGAGATGCGTTTTAGAAAAGTTGAACTCCAGGATGCCGCCTCACCGGACAACAACATCATAAAAATTGCATCGATCACGACGTGAAGATCTTCCTCAAAACTCATTTACTCGACTTTCACACCTTCTCAATCATGACCATCAAAACAAACTTTGATTTGATTATTGTTCAATACCCTGAGACGTCCAATCTTCCTGTCTACGATGACGATGACTCAGCTTGGTATGACTCAGATTCGGAATACGAATCTATGGCCGATTTGGATGAGAGCGATTCGTCATCTGTGTCTTCATTCCTAGAAGAGTTTGAAATGGAGCTCATGGGCCAAGGAAAGAGACGAATGATGAGAGCAACACCAGTTGGTCGCCAGTTGGAATTGGAAATTCTTCTTGATCAATTCGAAGCCGAAGCAAAGGCATTTGACAAGCAAGATCGTCGCCTCGTCCAAAGTCAACTTGAGGATGATGATTCACTTGTTCTGGCTCGATCTCGCGGGGTTCGTCGACTAAATGATGTCAGAAACTCCGAAAGCCCAATGACTCTCAAGTCAAAGCATTCACTAAGCTGCGTTGATTTGAAGAATGAGGACGAGATCTGTATGTTGGAACCTCTTGAGGATGAAGAAGAGGAGTTTATCATTCCTTTAGCCCCAGCCTCCCCTTCCAAGCCTTCCAAAAGCCTTCGAAAGAGCATGAACCGTTCTCAATCTCTTGCATAGACACTCAAGCAAGCTACATCTCCATTTTTGATCCTACAGTGTACAAGTCTACAAATATCGCGGGTGTTTCAGAATCTATATCATCAGCGCCATTGCAAAATTCTAGAGCAATTGTTCCAAACTAAAATCATTTTTCTCCTTACTATACCTGTACTCTTCCGTACCATCTCTGGTCATCTCTACAAGAAGGTTTCCGACAGCAACAGAAATCAACGCTAGAATTGAATACCCAATCCTTAAAGGGGATTAACATCGTCGTTGTTGGCACATCCAAAAACATTCCATATGCCGCCAAAGCAGCTGAGAATAATTGTCACCTGGGAAAGGGTGTGCTTCATAGCCGTATTGGACCCGTTTGGATTGGCGAAGTGTAGTACTAGTAGTAGGATCATCGTTTTCTACCAAGGGGAGAATGACGAGGTCGACATAATGAGTTCACCAACAACACTGGGTATCCGGGGTATTTTGTCACGCGTTCGCTGTCGTGGCGTAATTGGGAAAACCGGTCGCCACAAAATACAATGTTGGGCCTACCGCTTCAAGAAAGGCATGGCGGTGGATGGAACAGGTTCTTCCATGAAAAAGGTACACTGGATAGCCTCACCTGCAGTCCAACGTTTCTCAGACTGGTACTCCAACAGTTTAGTGAGCAAGGCCAATCCCTCGTTGGTCATGAAAGAGAAGCGGTCCCAGAGCTCTTGATGACGAGATCCGGACTTCACGTGTGTTGTACGGGCTTCCCTTTCTTGGAACCCTTGGAATGGCGGCTTTCCGAGACAGGCAACCATTTTATCAACCTGTTCCAGTTCATTGCGCCCGTCTAATAGCGGGAACCCTTGAAGTAGCTCTGCCACGACACACCCAGTTGCCCAAATGTCAATGGCAGTGGTGTATTTGGTAAATCCTTTTTGCATCAAAAGCTCCGGTGCACGGTACCATAGGCTAACCACATTGGCTGTAAGATGCTCAGCAGTGTGCCTGGACAAGCCAAAATCTGCCAGTTTGAGTTGACCCGCTTCGTTGTACAGCAGATTACTCGGCTTGATGTCGCGATGAAGCAATGCCCGGTCATGACAAAATTGTAAGGCTGACAAGAGTTGCATGGTTAACGTCTTGACATGGGATACATCAAATGGGCTGCAACGATGCTTGGCATAGTATGCATCAAGGATTTGTGCAATGTCTTGAGAACAAAATTCAAACACCAGAAACACACCGTTGGACGAAGAGACGGCAACATTTTGGAGCCTCACCACGTTGGGGTGATGGCCACAAAGACGAAGAGCGTGCAGTTCCCGGATCGTAGTAAGGGGGAAGCCATCACTAGACTCATGATGTGGTATGCAACGCTTCAACGCCACGAATCCCCCCGATCGTTTGTCTCGAGCCTTGTAGACAACACCGTACGTTCCTTCTCCCACACGCCCCACTTTTTCGTAACGGTTTGCAACATGATCACAAGTTCCTGTTGCTGTGGATCCTTCTTTGCGTGGATTCTTGGAGCGAGAGTCCTTGGATGGGACCTTCCTTCCTTCGCTACCGGTAGTTTGACTACCACTGGTCGGTGGCCGTTTGCTTTCCGCGCTTTTTTGTTTTCGTTTGCGAGACACAATGTTGTGCAGTTTTTGACTTCCAGAATGTGACTCTGGGTTCATGTTTAACTATGTGGAACTTTTCATTATTCGCTGCGATAGAATGTTGGTGTTGGTTTTGTATTCTACCCCGTCCATTGTTGTCGTTGTTGTTGCCTGTCCCCACTCGTGTTTCCATTTCTGCAATCGATTCGTGATAGTTTTGCATGC
>WXVQ01000210.1:0-32659 GCA_013372465.1 Nitzschia sp. Nitz4
AAACTCCAGCACCTTCCAAGACTCCAAGCGTGGCTCCTGTTTCTCCATCTCCTACAGAGACCGAGGAAACTCCAGCACCTTCCAAGACTCCAAGCGTGGCTCCTGTTTCTCCATCTCCTACAGAGACCGAGGAAACTCCAGCACCTTCCAAGACTCCAAGCGTGGCTCCTGTTTCTCCATCTCCTACAGAGACCGAGGAAACTCCAGCACCTTCCAAGACTCCAAGCGTGGCTCCTGTTTCTCCATCTCCTACGGAGACCGAGGAAACACCAGCACCTTCCAAGACTCCAAGCGTGGCTCCTGTTTCTCCTTCTCCAACTGATCCAGCTGATGGAACGGATGCCCCTGTATCGCCTTCGCCCACCGAGACTGAGGAGACTGAAGCTCCAACTTCCGATCCTTCATCAACACCCACACTTCTTCCCACTGCAGGGCCATCTTCGACTCCATCGGCAGTATCATCTTCGGCACCATCATCGTCGCTTGAACCTTCGAGTCTCCCGACTCGATCTCCAGCGCCTACAACTTCGATGATGCCCACAACTCCTGTCGGAGGAGTCAAGGCCAAAGCCCCAACACCTGTCAAGACCAAGGCGCCTGTGGCCGTCAAGGGGCGCGTCTCTCCCTCCCCAACCTCGACTTCCTCACCTACAATCAAAAACTTGAAGAAAGATCCCAAGGCAAGACGTCGATTGAGGTCCTAAAAGCAAGGTGGAAACTTGCCAAAATCACTGTCCTATGCCTTTCTTCGCGAATGAATCGCAACGTTCCTCTCTAATCTGCTAGCTCAAGATGAGCACCGTATTGAAGCGGCTACAAAAGATATGGCGCCTGTTGGCATATGATGAACCGTAGTACATCCTGTAAATGTACATAGTGAAATCTGTCTGATCTCGTTGTGTGTTTGTGTGTTTGCAGCTGTTGGATTTGAGTCTACCGAGTCCAACTGGTCATACAACGTACACCCACCACAAGAGTAGCCACAGCATGTGCATGATACTAGTACCATTTTTTCCGCCGAGCTAGCAAGGGCACCGTTTGGGTCACAAATATCATGCTGGGAAACTTCGAACGTTGTCTACAATGAAGTCAGACTGTCTCATACCGGAAGGCTTCTTGCCTTCTTATTTGGCAACAGCATTTGGGGAACTGTACGAGGAAGACGGACTGGCGGTTCTCGCCAAGGGACTGGGGTGGTTGACCCTGTTAGCAACCTTTTGTCGCTTTTATGCAGACGTGGAAAACGGACATGTTTCGGTGGTAAATGATGAAACTAACACTAACACCATCAAGCCGCCATTAGTGCTAGTGTTGGGGTTGCGAGAGACGGAGTGTGATACGTTAATTTCCATGTTGACGAGTTGGGGAACCCCCCATTCCATGATTCCGACGGTTCTGACGAACGAGAGTGGACAAGGAAAAGATCGCGAAACTCTCTATCAACGGGGTGGGGTATTTTGTGTGACCAGTCGTATTCTCATTGTCGATTTATTGACCAACACCCTTGAGTCCAAGGATATTGATGGAGTATTGGTGGCCCATGCAGATCAAGTCACAGCTGAGTCGACCGAGGCATTTATTCTACGAATTTATACATCGCAAAAGAGACGAGACCGATGCTTTATCAAAGCACTTACTGAATCTCCAGAGGGCATGCTAGCAGGATTTTCCAAAGTAGACAAGACGCTCAAAGCTCTACAAGTGCGTCGAATGTATCTGTATCCCCGATTCCATGATGCTGTTCAACAAGATTTAGAGAAATCGCCTCCCAAAGTGGTGGAATTGCATCAGGCACTGTCACCCAACATGTTGGAGTGTCAAAGTGCCATTGTGGCGGCTGTCAAGACGTGTATGCGGGAACTACAAGCGAGCACTCCGTTTGTGGAGTGGACCTCTGCCGATTTGTCCATTGAGAATTGCGTCATGTCTAATTTTGACTTTGCCGTGAAGCGGCAATTGGACCCAGATTGGCACCGTCTTAAGCCACAAACCAAGCAACTAGTGGCAGATTTGAGTCAATTACGAAAGCTTTTTCAAGGTTTGATTCAATACGACTGTATCGGCTTTTGGAAGTTTATCAATGCTCTCAAGTCGAACAGTGCAGCAGCTCGAAATCCATCGTTATGGCTATTGACGCCGGCAGCCGATCGATTGTTCCAAAAAGCCAAAGAACGTGTCTACAAAATTGAAAAAGGAGTCCCCACGACCCAGGTACCAAACCCTGTCAGTCGACTGGTTCCTGTTCTCGAAGAAAATCCGAAATGGAGATTGCTTAAGAGTGTCTTGACAGAAATTGAACAAAAAGAGGCCAACCGAGCTGAACCTAGAAATGCTACAGTTTTGGTGTTGGTCAAGGAAGCACAAAGTATTGAACGATTGACGGCCTATCTAGTTCATGGTCGAGATCGTGCTATGGCCCGACGATTTCTCATGTTTCTGGAATATTACAATGATCGAACCCGCTCCATTGCTGCTTCTGTCAAGGTATCCGAAGAAAGTCGATTGCTACTAGAGGAAGAGCAGCGACTTCGGAATGTGCTCCGGAAGATGGGATGGAAACGGCCAGCGGATCAGACAACACATAAATTGAATGAGGTGCCAGCGCATATCCGAAAACGTAGAAAGATCGCTTTAGAGCATGGTCGGGGCACTCATACAGGAAGTCGCGATGACCTCGAACGACAAGCTGTCCTGGAGGAAGCCATTGAAGAGGTGGAGCGTGATCAAGCAGATCCAGATTTTGACGAAAAAGACGTTCGGTCTGCCGATGATATACTATATGATACCATGTTCCAACCAAGGCTCCCTATCGAACCTCGGGTTGTCTTCAAGAGCCTGTCATCCTTGGAAGGAGATTCTGGTATGGTACTCTCCGACATTGATCCTGACTATGCTATCATGTTTGACATGGACGTAAGTTTGGTTCGATCACTGGAAGTGCTGGCCTCTCTCGACAATCGGTCCGAGGAGGAAATACTGCAAGTTTACTTTCTCATGTACGAGGCCAGCTCAGAGCAAAAAGTATTCCAAAAGTCCTTGGAGAGGGAGCAAAGTGCTTTTGTTCGTCTTATCCACCACAAAAAAACAATGCCACCACCCGCACTACACATTGAGGGGACGCAAGAAATGCAGGAGGCATACAGGAGTGGCGGTAGCACTGGGAGCTACGCTGGCGGAGCACTGCCTTTGGCATTTGACTCTCGTCGTGCCAAGAAGACAACCCTCCGTCGCGATGTCGCTGTAGACGTTCGGGAGTTCCGGTCAGCGTTGCCGTCGATCCTCCATCAAGGAGGGATGAGGTTGGCGCCAGTTACATTGACAGTTGGAGATTTTGTGTTGAGCAATGTACATTGTGTTGAGAGGAAAAGCATCAGTGATCTGTTTGGAAGCTTTGCAAGTGGTCGATTGTACACACAAGCCGAGGCTATGTCCAAATATTATGCCTGTCCAATGCTGTTGATCGAGTTTGACCCCTCGAAACGGTTCTGCTTACAAAATTCGAATGAACTTGGAATGGATATCCGTATGGACTCGGCCTGTTCCAAGATTGTTTTGCTTACACGGCACTTCCCCAAGCTACGAATCCTGTGGTCGAAGAGTCCACAAGATACCTTGAAGATATTTCAGCAACTCAAAGCCTCTCATGGCGAAGTAGATGTCGACAAGGCCGTTGAGGTAGGAAGAAGCGAAAGTGTCGAAGCACTACTGGACAATGAAGACGAAGTCAATGAAGTCGCAAGAGACATGCTGCTTCGACTACCTGGAGTCAATGTGCACAACGCCAGAAGAATCATGCGAGAATGTGAGAGTCTTTCAGACTTGATCAAGATGGATCGAAATGAACTGCGAAGAGTGGCAGGCCCCGTAGCAGGCCAGAAACTCTTCACGTTTTTCAGTCAAACATACGCATCGGCGTCTAGGTGAAGATGGTACTTAACTATGTAGCCGTGGTTAAGCGAACTTTGAGTCGTCTGATGGAGCATTATTGGATCATTTATGAATTATTTCTTCTCATCAACGAGAGGTTGTTGTTGGTTGTTGGGAGTTAGTTTCTTACGACTACCAGTACTTCTCGTTATTACTACTGGTGGTTGTAGACCACCACACCACCCATCATCGTCGTGCTATTTGCTGAATGCCACTCGGAATGTCCTACTTCTTGTCGACATAATGATTTCGATTGCTTGCTACTACTAGTAGTACTTACGGTAGCTTGATTGGCAAGAATTGAATTCGCTTCACTTTTTGGGTGACTAATATGAAAGAAGACTTCTGTGCAGTGTTTCGTCGTCGACGACATCTCTAGCATCTCGATGTCCAGCACAACTTGGCTACTGGCAGTTGACGAGCACAACCTTTGATTCCAATAACGTCACCAACGTTGGACAACCTAGTCTATAGTCATCAGGGACAACAACAGGAAAGCTTTCTGCGGAATGTTCAACGAAACTCTCGCTCCAGTATTGGATGCAGAGGCTTCCAATTTATCCGGAGCACAACAACGGATCCTGGGTACTATATCGCTCTTTTCTGGTTCATTGAGTTTCCTTTCGTCTACAATGATTGTCTGCCTGATTTTGCGAAATAAGAATAAAAACCCCTACAAGAGGATCCTTCTTGGCCTTAGTATTTCTGATATGATTGCGTCCATCACGTTCGCCACGGGTCCATGCATTCTTCTTGCCAGCCTCCACGTCCAACCGAGTTTGGGCCATGGGAACGGACGCCACATGTTCATTCAGTGGCTTCCTCTCTCAACTTTCATTTTTGGAGTTGTGGTACAATGGATTCCTGAGCTTCTACTACCTGGCTACAGTGAGATTTGGAGTGTCATCGACAAACTTTGCTAGAAAGTATGAACCTTGGATTCATTTGTCTACTGTGATATTCAACTTGGGGACAGCATCGTTGGGGCTTCTCTTTGGCATCTATGGAGAACTACCTCTGGGGACTTCCTGCTGGATTGAAACAGAATACCCAGAAGGCTGTGCTCTCGATGATTCCTGCTCCGGGGAGACGATAGCTTGGGGCATTGCAGGTATTTGGGGGGTTTTCTTCTTCCTTGGTATCATTGTCAATAACCTGATTATATACCGATATGTTCACACCACACTTTCAAGGACTATCAGAACCACATTGAATGAGCCAAGCTCTCATGAGCAACGGTTGAAGGCAGTGGCAATGCAAGGCTTCCTCTACGTAGGGTCATTCCTTCTCACGTATTCTTGGGGTTTTGCTATTCGTCTCATGGAATTCAATAGCTCGGATGACTCCAACTACTTTTGGTTGGTGGCGCTCAATGCCTTTTTCTTGCCGAGTCAAGGTTGTATGAACTTGTCAATCTACCACGTTCGGCCGGAGTTCCAACAGTTTCGGAAAGAGTTTCCAGAGAAAGGGGGGTTCTGGATCTTGTTCCAAATTCTTCGGGGTCGTCGCATCACGTCTCGCCTTGGCTCTGCAAATTTCGACATCAACAAGAGCCGTTACTCAGGTGCTTCATTGGAGAGACCAACAGGGCCTTCGCGAACTTCGATGCTAACGTCAAGAAGTGGTCCGGACTATGGTTCTAGCAGAAGGTTGGACTTGCTCCAACAAATGAACTCATCGCTATGCAAAGGACAGGCAAGCGGTTCAGAGGATTTGGGGCAAGCGAGCGAAGGCGAAAGCAAGGAGGAGGCTGGCAGCGACATGGATCTATTCGCTGGACGCTCGAGTGCTGCCGTACACTCCTCCATGCCACAAAATTCAATGTCTGCGAAGAGGGGAGAAGTGGATCTAGGCGAGGTAGAGGCGAAATCAACAACAACCGATACGTGGAGGGTAAATCCATCGTCATCTGGAAAATGATGCTCGCTGTTGATAGATTCAGATAAAAATTGATTCAAAAGTGTCATGATACAGCGCTATCTTCTTCGTTCGTTCTTTGAAAGATCAGAGCCTTCTACTGTCAGGCCCACGTTGGGAAGTGTGTCGTTCCTTCTCCTCCCGAGCAGATTGCCTTCCAGGAACATTTGGCGTAACTTCTTCAATTGATCGATCACTTCAAAAATGCTTGGTCGTTTGGAAAAATCACCATCCATACACCACAATATCAGATCAGAAAGGTGAAGATCCAAAGTATTGTTCTGCCTCCACCATGACTCCATTGGGACTGGGATCCCAGTTGATATGCGTTTGTTTCTTTCTTTGCGATCGAATTGCCAGTATGGATACAATCCCGTCATAAGAGTATACAAGGACCCCCCGAACCCGTAGACGTCCACTTGTTCCGACACGTTGTGAAAGTATCTCTGTGACTCTAGTGGGGAAAAGCCTCCATTATAAGGGTGGCTTTGACCACAATACCGTTGTTTTTCATTGCTCCAGTCCATGACGAAACCGTTGTTGAAATCATTCAGCTTGATTTCACCATTGGAGTTCCTCAACCATTGCTCAGTGTTGAGATCACCATGAACAATGATGCCACCTTCGAAACCATGTATGTCAGCCACTGATTCTGCCAATCGGATCGACATGTCCAGAAGTTCCAAGGACGATAGGTGGTTCAAAGTTCGGACTCTATTTTCTTTCTCGCGAAGTTCCTTTGCCTTTAGGGCTGGATTGGCGAATCGTCGGACCATGTCATCTTCGGGTTCGTCAGGCATGAACTCGGCCATGGTATTCAAACCACAAAATCCATAGATGTCAATAATCCGAGGGCTCTTGGAGAGAACATCCATGATGTTAGCTTCCTTTTGCAACCCCAGAGCAATTTTTAATCCTCTCATGTATTCGAAGCGGATCGTTTTCAATACCCAGTCACTGTTGTACGTCCAGGCGGCGCGAAAGGTAGCTTCTCCTCTGAAAGTGAGCATTTTTTGTGCCATGGCGGCCAACATCTCAAACTCATGAAAATCATTGCAGTTTGGATGGAACTTGGATTTCCAATTAGGCCGGTAGCATTGACCCGGTGGATCGTCTTCAATTTCATCATCATGGTAGTGCTTTTTTGGATCCCATCGGATCTCTGAATTATCCATACGATCTAGAAGCTGCAATCTCTCACTTTCAAAAGTCTTCTCGTCACCGCTGTTGATGTGTCGACTTGTGTCATTGCCAATAGACTGGAAACGCAGCACCAATGTAGTAGGAACTTCATCATCTGAATCCGACTGTGGTGTAGTACTATCTTCCACCAATTCGTTCAACGTTGTATTACATGGTTTTAATATACGCCCATGGTGACTGACAGTGAGATTGAAAGAAACCCTCCTGTTCAATGCAGGCAAGGCGAACCCCTCAGCCAATGGGTGATCCACCACTACAGCAGGCGGAAATGGAACAGTAGTGGTCAATCCTTGCCATGTCAGAAAAGAACAAGCAACTGCAACAATGAAAAGAAATGATTGATACGTGAAAGATGCCTGCTTTTTTCTTGCTGTCATCATTGAACGACGAATCAAACGACCTCGGTCGTTGACTTGTTGCCCTCTCATTTGGTTGCGGTGCTTGTGTGCCCTATCCATCGTTCCACTACGTCGTAGTAGTAGCAAACATCAGGATTTCGAAACTTGGAGCTGTTGGTGATACGACTAGTGGCACGTGCCGTCGTTATTCGTCATCGTAATACTACTACCACCACCCCCCTTCTTCTTCCCAAAAGAAGAACAGCAGCGAGCAGAGCTGTTATCTCTTGCCACATAGTAGGTAGTACCGGTAGTAGAATTGTTTAACAGAAACACTTTACCACGACGTTTGAATTGCTGTTGTTCCTATTTTTATTCGTATAATAATTGCTGTCTGTGTCGAATGGGTCCAACACCACAGTGTTTCGACCGACCGCCTCCCGTCCAACAACCTCAACTCGACAACAACACAAACCCAATCACCATGTCCAACGGAACAGCAGCATCGGCCAAGGCCACCATTGACTTTCTTACCATGGCTCGAGGTCTCAAGACGACTCCTCGAACAGGTTGGATTCGACAAGAAGCTGGTCCCAAGATTGAAAGTGTGGCGGATCACTCTTGGAGAATTACCTTGATGAGTTTGGTGGCCGCGACGGGGCCCATGCGGGATCAAGTGGACACCAACAAATGCATTCGTATGGCTCTTGTCCACGATCTTGCCGAAGCCAAAGTGGGAGATATCACGCCTCACTGTGGTGTCAGTGATGCCGATAAGCATCAACAAGAGCTGTCTGCCATGTCCATTATGACCCAGGCGATTGGAGGAACCGGTGAGGAGGTTTTGAGTTTGTGGAAAGAATACGAGGAAGGTACTACATTGGAAGCTAGATTGGTCAAAGATATGGACAAATTGGAAATGACGTTGCAAGCTCTGGAGTATGAGTTGGATGGAGAAAACAAGAAATCTCTGGAAGGATTCTTTGCTTCCACCCGAGACAAGTGGAGAACGCCAGTGGGTGAAGCATGGGGGAAAGAAATCGAGTCTCGCCGACCCAAGAAAGAAACATAGAGAATTCAATGTGTAGATAAGATGCTGGTCACCAACGTGTTACTATTTCCAAGCCTTACGCCAATATGGCTTGGCCAATGGATGCGAGTTTAGTTACTGGTTGCTTCTTTGGGTTCCAATGGGATATCATCGTACAGTCGGTGAAGTGGAACATGCTGAATGTAGTGTTCCAGGTCGATATTAGTGTAGATATCCCCTGACAAGCACATGTTAAGCAAAATCTCAGGCGAGGGTTGTTCCCCGAACATTTCCAAGAGGGCCCTTTGTGCCGCAGCCTGGTATAAGAGCGCATTGCCACAAACTGTGAGTGATGTATGTATTCTCCTTCCCAACACCTATCCAACCCACAACAATGCGAGGCTCCTAGACCAACGTACCTCTCCTGTGACCAACTCCATCTTGGCAGCCGTGGTCGTGCTCAACAATGGACGGACAATGGTCGCCAGCGCCCGCATCCAAAAGGGTGCATCCAAGAAAACCAATTTGCGCAAGCGTTCTGGATACAAGGCTTGCAAGACAGTTGTCATGGTGGTCAAGGCAGTCAACGAAATGGAATTCCCCGAGTTGTATCCAGCAAAGGAAAACAAAAGCCACATATCCGAATGATCATCGTAGAACTCTGCGGTTGCCATAGCTCGTTCGGCCGTATAAAATTGGGTAGTCAAATAGGCCTCATCCTCCGAATGATTGGTAGGAGTTCTACGAGTTGGTTTGACAATGAGAATGCTTCCACTGGCACGTCCTCGAACAATCATCGGTTGACGCTCCAACTCTTCGCGAATCCAGTGAATATGCTTGAGCATATCGTCGTCGTCATCTCCTTTTGGCAAACCAATCTTACGCAATGCCTTGATCGAATATTGTTCTCTATACTTCAATGCTTGGCGCAACGCTTTGAGAGTGTAGTCATGACTGCGCCCCTGGGCGATCCAATGGCGTTGGATTTCACGAAGTCCAGCATTCTCCTTGGCTTGGGGAGGCAATGCGGCTTCTCCCATTTGTGTAGACACATACCAATAAGCATAAGATGTACATGCTGTCTCTTCCTGTTCCGTCGCTTCTAGACCTTTCCAAAGATTCTGTCCATGCATGGATAACACACATCCAATGAGCGCCAACGAGGACAACAACAACAACAATGATGCATCAAATACTCTAGTACAAAACATCAAGAAACCAATGATTCGCCTACCTGACATTCAGCCTCATCGATACTGTCTTGAAAGGAAGGGGGTGACGACAAAATCTTTACAAAAATGGTTTGATCTTCTTGGGATACCATGGTTGTAGCCTTTGTGATAGTGATGTTGTGATGATGGCTTTTGGATTTACACCGTTGATCCGATTTTGGCCTTGTGCTTCTTGTATATGACACGTACATATAACACTTTGAGAATCTACCAAGTGGAGTGATGAAGAAGGACAATCTAGTTACTGTGATCGTAGATCGAAGGTCGAGCAGACAATGGCATCGTCCCATTCTCACTGCTACAACAGTGACGGCAACGTAGCCATCAGCATCAAATTTGGGCCAAAATTGGATTATTATGACTACAATTTCTATTTCTTCATTTTTTCTTTCATGGCCACTGCATCTTTCCATCCTTCGTGCAATATGGTAGCCACTTGCCCTGAAGTCCCTCGCTTTTGTGGATCGGCTTGATAACAAACATCCATAGCTCGTCGAAAGGCCCGAGTAATGGGATCTTTGGCAGACGCCCAAGGCTCCATCAGCGTAGGGGGGATGCCTTGGATGACTTGCTGACGAACACTGTCCATACGACCCGCGTTCATTTTGCCGCGAGGAGCATGAGTAGTGAGAATATGAAACAGAACATTACCCAATGCATAAATATCGACAGGAGCTGAAACCAATGAATGCTTCTCTCTTTCCACTTCTTCGGGTGCGCGCCACCAAGGTTCGCTCAGCCGAGAGGGAAAGCCACAGAGTTGGCTAGTATTGGTGCGTCGCACTTGGAGGAATTCCGCAATATTAAAGTCATTCAATTTGGGAGTGCCTCCAGACACCATAGCAATGTTGCGAGGATTTAAATCATAGTGTACCATGGTAGGCAGTATATCCTCCTCGTGATGGTGATTCTCGCGTTTCCTTTTCTTTTCGTGGTCCCATGGCATGCCGGGGCGACCATATTGTACATGATAGACACCAATCGCTACACTCAATGCTACCCGCAGCTTCAGTAACAAAAGATCCAACGTAATCTTTTGATCTCGTAACCGCCGATCCACCTGCTCCAACCCCGGAAGCACAAAATCAGCAAATTCGTTCAAGGCAGATTGTCCACAATACCCATAGACATTCATCACATAGGGACTAAAGGTCAAATGATCCATGGCGACCGCATCTCGTCGATGCAACTCATAGTATTCCTCCAAGAATTCTCGTTCGTATCGCAAAACTTTGAGAACCACGGTATCCGATACCAATGACGTCTTTTTGGAATGACTCTTCTTCGATGTTTCCACAACGGGATGATTGTATTGATATTTCCAAACGGATCGAAACCAACCTTGTCCCAAAAACTCCAATGCATCAGCAGTCAGTACAGTAGTTGTATCCTTGGTTTTGGTTGTAGTGGTGGTGGCTGGTTTGGGCGGAGGAGACTGTATCAGCAGGGAATAGGAATCTATGTACTCGTGAAAGGCATTGCAGTTGGGATGCGATTCTGTTTGCCACGCAGCACCTGCAACACACTCGGGCAGTTCGGAAGGAACGGGATTTTCCAACATTTCGGAGGATAGGGTAGTCGTAGCATTCGTAGCATTGTTGGGTTGGTCTTTGTACAATAGAGGTCGAGTGGGTTGTGGATCCAACACCAGTTCGGCACCACCGTTCCATCCCACTACCCGAGGAAAACGACGAGAGTCTTGAAAGACAATCTTTTCAACTTGTGTCAATTTCTTTGATTTCTTGGGAGGCCGTGTTGGGGATTGTATTGGGTTGTGGTTGTTATTGTTGTTATGGTTGCTGGTAGTGGATGATTTGGACTCGGCAGGACGATCATTGGCCACCAAGACTTGTATCGACCAAGCCCAATACATGGACCAAATAGACAAGGCAACCATCAAGACGATCAAAGCGACTTGAAAGGAACACTTGACATAATGATGACGATGGTGATGTTTGTGTCTGGGAGAATGTGTGGGAAGCGTGACATGAGAAAACCGTGACGTTGTTGTTGCCGTTGTACTCGAATCGTTGGAACGACACGTCGTTCGATGATGTGCTTGTTGGTGATGAGACGTCGTCGTTGTCCTTGCCGTTGCACTACTACTACAACTATGGTTAGCCGTAGTAGTAGTAGTAGTAGTAGACTTGAATGTTTGGACTCGTCGTTGCGGACAACAGTTGAAATGGATCCCAAGTGCTGTGGTGTTGTGTTGTGCTCTAATTATTGGCAACGGAAACGTATGGGTCATGTATGTATTAGGTTCTTGACGTACATATTTACATACCAAACAGTTCTATGCTTGAGATTGAGCTTGACAAGTTTGAATCAGGTGTCACATGGACAACCAGCAACCAATATATGGTTGAGAGAACCACGAGGTGAGAAAGTTTTTCGCTCCATTTGCACGATGACGGGAAATAAGAGAAGCAAACAACACGGTGAGGAGGAGAAAGGAAAAATGCAGAGGAATAAGAGACTCAATATCAATTAATGGTGTTGTGATTATTCAAGAAGCAAGAGGAAAAGAGTACTCGTAGTAGTAGTGTTACCCGCCGATTTGTCTTTTCTTACTACAGTGCTCTTGCGACCTACCAGGAGGTACCGGTAGTTTGTTGCACTCAGTTTGCTTTGACCTCGTACGACAACACACATTTTGGAGGACTGCAGACAATCCGTCTGTCTGTCCACCTGCGTGCAGCCTCTACCACCTGTGCGTGGAGTTACTGCTAAGCAGGAAGTACGAGTGAATACTAGAACAACAAGTTCAACAAGTTCAACGTAGTTTGTGAAGAGTGGTGCAGCAGTACGTACCGGTAATCTCGTACGGGTTGTACCTTCTGTCGTATTGTTACCAAATTCTGCACGTGGTCTATATGAGAAAATAGCTGGAAAACGCCACTGGAGAACGTTGTGTTTGGGACCTGCAGCAGCAACAACGTGGCCATGATGAACAAGTAAATAATACTCTATTGAATGACACTACTAGATATTCAGTAGTACTGGTGATGATAAAAGTAGTTGTAAAATGGATGTGTGCAAGGCATTGCTGGTAGAGGCGCTCCGAACGACTCTAGTAGTAATTCCTGTAGTTGTTGCTTTGCATACTCCGGTGTGATCGAACCCCCATCATGCCTCTTTGCTGCTTAGCTCTAGCCAATTCAGCCATGGCATCTTCCTCTTTCATACCCAATCCTAGGCCTCCCCCCCGACCCCCTTCGACGGGACTAATTCCCCGGCAGGATGGACATAGAACCATGTCTGCTGTGTCAATACATACTAGTGAAATGCAACAAGAGAAACAAGTCGCTCTTGATACTTGCCCCCGTTGGACTGCAGACCAAGTCTCTGCAGAGCCCAACAGAGGAACATATTGACCTGGAGTGACTTCGATCATGACACGATCGTCTTCGGGAGGAACAGGGCTTCCAGGAGCCTCCGTTTCGAGAGGGTCGTGAGGTTGATACGAATGCGAAGGGGCACTAAAGTTGCGGCGAGGAAGCGCTTGACTTCTTCGCACGGAAGGAGATTCCCGAGAGGACGTGCCACGAGGAGCAGCTCGTCCTGCGGGAGAGAGTGGTGGGAAGTCTTGTTCAGGTCGACGAGTGCTGTACGGAAGCTCTCGTTGTTCGGAGGTGCGTCGAACAGCATGTCGCTCATCGTCGTAGAAGTTTCGATTCGAGACACCATCCTTCTCTTCTTGTTCGTATAGTCTTGCAAAGCTTCCGGACATGGAACTGGAATACCCGTGGAAGCCGCTGCCTCTCCGGAAAGTATTCGTTCGACTTTCCAAGTGAGGATTCGCAGCACGACCATTTCCACGCGCTGACTCGGACTTGATCTTGGCAAAGATGTCGTCTACATTCAGGCATTCTGGGATGTCTGATACATTGGGATACAAAGACACGCTGTCGAGAGAGGAGTGAATGCGGACAGAACCACTGCCGCTGCCCGTGGATCCATCATCCCCGTGGCGACTCGTGCTACTGCTCCCCACTGTCGAGTCCAGCAGAGGTTCTTCTACTGACAGGTTCGACAAATCCCATGCCAGTCCATCCACAACCACTACGGCAGGGCTTGATGTATCCATGCTTTCCCCACAATACTAATATAAAATACAAAGCAGCAGCGCTGACACAATGGGACAGAGAGCAATCGCTTCTACCGGACGCTTCCTCTCGTCTTTCTCTGGATATACTGAGCTTTGTCGTTGTAGTACCTCTGGGATGTGCAGTGGAGCGCCTACCGACCAGCTCCGACGCTCCCAACCAGTTACCCACACGACACTCTGGCATGCACATACTGCCCCCATGTTTAACTATTCACCTCGCCCAAGAGCCGAAACTGACCGTACTTATGGGCCGTCCGAATCTCTTTCCCGATCTACCCCTTCACCAACTACGATTAGTCACTTATATCATGTCAGGATTTTCGAATAATGGGACCACCTTGAACTTGCTACTTTCATAACAGGCTTTACACCCGCGAACGAATTCTACCCTACCATTTCAGATGCATGGTAATCAAAGCCATAATCGCCTCTATCAGAACACATAGAGTGTCAATCGTGAGGACATCCTGAGCGACGTCTCAGATGGTAGTAGCTTTTCTCACTATTTATAGGGGACTCAAAGAAAGGCTCGGGATAGGCTTCCCCGTTGATGACACCGTACGGGAAGCCAGCAGGTGGTGGGAAGGATGGACGACGGCGCCTTCCTGTTGTACGACAGGTCTTGGTGGTATGACATGGAAAGGTTGGTCACGAGTTACTAAATGCAAAGAGCATGCTTCTCATCGTCGTCTGTCTTGGGTCGAAAATTGAAAATCTGCGCCCTCGCAATAGTTGTTTGTTCCATCCGGTTCCCCTCGTGACAGAATGGACGACGTACGTACCAAACACTATACCCCTTTTTTCTCCCTCAACTACCGGTGATACCAATGATGATTCTGTATTATGGCTATAAACATCTTGTGTTTGGACAAAAAGAGCTTGATGGGAAGCCTGATTTGCTCACTGGGAACAACTTTGAACTTTGAAAACCAAGTGCCATAGCATAGTACAGGTACGGGTGACAATCCTCTCTAGAGTAGTAGTTCAAGCTTGGTCAACTTGAGTTTGAGCATGCTGTGTACTATGTTAAACACTAAACCTTCTTTCCCAGGTTGTCGTGTGGAAAGTTCTTGTATCCAAATTCTGACATCAAACCTTGATCCAAATGTTGATGGGCAAACGCCAAATCCTCGCTTGACATGTTGCGATAGCGCCCCGTTTCGGTGCCATATTGAATCATAGCAGAAACGAGGTTATTCTGTTTGTGTTTATGGCTCCACTTGGCTTCATCGACAAGGTACTGATAGGATTGTGATAGAGTCCCTCCCCCACAGGCACATACTTGTTCCATTACTTGTCTGCCGTGAAACAGGGTATCTTCAAAGCGGATCAACAGCCTAGGAAAGGGGGCAGATAGGTAGGACTTATACCAATCATTCCAGTAGTGTACAAGAGATTCCCAAGAAGGTCCAACTTTTGGACCCGCCCCCATCCAGACAAGGACAGAGCTTGCATTGGCAAGTTTGGGGAAACGTTGTCGATCATAGTCATTGGGTACCAAGTTCGGACAATGTTTGTTGGAGTCATGATTCCAGCGAGCACCGTAGCCTTGACGGCACATAGAGTGCATCCAGTAGTAAGGATCACGAACTAATACAATCGGAAGAACATGTGGCTTGGGAATTCCGTGTGATTGGCAGCTTCCGTCGCTTGCTTGTGCTTGGCCCAAGGCACTTGTGATAGCATACCATTAACATCGGTCACAAGATCATTGGAAACATTTTGAGGGTGGTCTGGAAATCGGCAGTTTGCTTGGAGAGATATACCAAATGCAGTTGTTCCACTGTTGAACATGCCAGATATTCCTAGAAAACGTTGCTGCGAGGGAACTCGTTCGCGAAATGTGGCACAGGTGTCTAGACCCACAATTATGGGAGAGCTTTGGCCATAGAGCTCTTCTATTTGTTGTTGTGTAGGCAACTTCCAAACATCTTGTGCTGAGAAATTTTGGATCCCAGCCTCTTGTAAAATGGCCAAGATGGCTTCTCGGCCCTTCGATGCCTCCGTCAGTGAGACATTATTTACACCAGCACCTAGACTCTCCCCGGAAAAGTATTCGGACAGTTGACTGGAGTTCCTGGAAATGACCTGGCCCTTGTCATCTTTCAACACTACTTGATGTGGCAATCCCACGGCGTACTCCGTATCTTCCCCGAATGGACTGGTTGGTGTCCTCAAAAGGGGAAACAACGTCAACACAGCGTAGACACTCCAAAGTATTAGAAAACCAACTACATAAACTGCTCGTTTCAGCTTTCGTCTCCTACGCTTTGTTGTCGACATTTCAGAGTTTCTCGTTCCATGGAATCAAAGCGAAAACATCACACTAGCGACGCTATTTTCAGTTTTGGTGATGTGCAGTAGTTTCCCGTGACAAGTTCGGCTGTTTGGTTCTGATCCTAGGGACTGAACATTCGGGTTTCGGCAGGTAGTGGTCTAGTTTAGTCTCTTTTCGAAAATTTAGATTACAACCCCAACATCAAGAAAACTCATAGCATCATCATGTCGCGGGATAATACTTAAACAAGTTCAGGAGCCCTGATGGTAGACTCGTTGTTGATGGACATACCATCCCCACGTCTAGGGTTGGCAGTCAATGGGAGAACAGAAGCATCGTCGTCGCCATATTTATTGATTCGTCGCAAGGCCTTGGTTGCTTTCTTGGACATGGGCGTGCTGCGTTGACGACGGAATGAGTGTTCCACTTGCTTGGAAGCAAGAGATGCTGAGCCAGTTCCAGAAGAATAATCAGAACCTGACCCACTGCCACCATGCTCCGATGCCGGTTGGTGTCTGGAACTCTCTGATAGAGCTTGTGATGAATCGAGTTCCTTTTGTTGCTCGGCAGACGTCTTCACAAGACCGCTTGTCTCGTCATACTGAAAGCGTTTGTGTTGGCGTCGGCGATACAGCAAAAAGTAAACCATTGCAAGAAGAACGACCACCGCAGCCAACAAACCAATGATGAGGCCAACAGGCGTTGACTTGCCAGCCCCTATTTGATACTTCTTGGTATAGCATGGGTCCATGTATCCCCTTGCCCCAATCATGGTACAATCAATCTCCAAGTCGTCATACACTTGTGCCAACACATACATCACGTTCACACCCGTTTCTTTGTTGTAGGCATTCACTTTGCTTGGGAGTGGTGGCAGTAACTTCTCCAGTTTTTCTGCGGCACTTGGGTTTACACTTTGGACAAGTGGGGTTAACACTCGGGAGGCGGCAACAGACTCGGCAATCACTTCTCCCGTACGCCCTTCGGATTCGGATAGTTCAAAGGCCGCGCTCAAAGTGGATTGTACTATGGGGATCAAGAGAAGCACACGAAGTTCGCCGACCACCTTAAGAAGGTATTCACAATTGCCAGCCACCAACGCCCCACGTCCTGAATAGAACAGCTCGGTGATTTCGGAATTCACGGTGGCCAAACCACTAGAAGCACAGGTGCCGAATTCTCTACATTGCTCTTGAGCTAGATCAAACGGAGAACAACGTTCACTCTGAGTGAACGAACTAGCTCGATCAACACTTCCGAGGAGGAGTCCTGCGGCTTGGTCCCAGTACTCCATGAGGTCATAGTTGTTTGCGGTGTTGTTAATGGTGCACTGGGTGGCTGACTTGTACAATACATCCAAAGCCGCTTGAGGGATCAGTAGCATTTGGCTATTGCGAACAGTCATGATGGGTTTCTGGGCATCCGATAAATCTGTACCCGATGACAGAACCTCTGAGATGATTTCTTTTCCATAGTTGCTGGAACTGTAATATTCAACGTAACTTTCGAAATCAGGGTACCCTGATACGTCCGAAGAGATTGCAAGATCATTTAGGCTAGTCTCAGTATGGTGTCCGTAGAGGAAGACATGGGTCGCAGCAGTGTATGCTTCCATCCTTGTCAAAATGTCTACCTCCCGTACGTCCATGTCAATGCGGTTGTACTGAAAAGAAGAAACTGAGTAAATGCAATATACAAACGTAACGATAGAGTGCACATGAACGTACCTTGTCATAGTCCACGCTATTCACCGGAATATAGGTGGAATACTTGGAACTGCTTGTTCCACACCTATCCGAAGATACTCCAGATGTCACTTCCGATATGTGTTGTCCAACATTCTGGCAGGTTAAACTCAAGCAAGGAAGCGCAGCATAAAGGCGATCGACAAGCCCTTCGACTTCCGCGGCCCCATAAGTTGCTTCCAAGAGCTGGCTTCCTAGGTAACCATACTCATCAGGATCACACGAAGCCAGCAGAGGGAGCACTGCCCGTGCATAGAGCCTTACTCGATCTTTGTCACCGGTCTTCAATGAATGTACAAGGAATTGGAACAAAGGAATGGTCTTGTACGCAAGCAATTCTTTCATAGTTCGTTGTAGAATGAGTGCCGACTCCACGCCTCCAGAGCAAAGTTCCAGGGAGTCGACAAGGTACTTGGCTTCCGCAAACAAAGTCAAAATGTGTTCGTTTGTTGTGAGGATGTTCCCTTCTGAGACTTCAAAGTAGTCACCCACCTTTTCTGCCAAGTCGTACATCAGGTTTCCGTTGAAGCTTCCGTCACTGTCGGTATCAGCGTCACCAATCCAGTACGCGGCCATCTCATTGAGGTGCTCCAAAGTGGGTGCTTTGGCACTTTGCTGGTCGCAAGTACCAACCGCCTTCTGCATGGAATTCACTGCATACATCCACACTTGAAGGACCACTGCAGCTTCAGCAGCAAGTGACTCTTCTGCAGTCCGGGCAAGTTCGCTCTTAACAAAATTATCAGCATAGAGAAGACTGCTTGATGGAGGATCACCATAAGAATTGTTACCGCTTGAAAATACAAAAAGATTGTAGATTGGATTTTCCCGCAGCTCTGATAAAATATTGGAATGGAAGGTTTGCAAGCTTTCAGAGGTAACATTTGCCGTAGATGCTCCCCCAATCTCATACACAGACTTTGCTACCGCAACGTCTCCGGAATCAAGTGCCAACTTCATCTCCGCAATTTGAGCGGCAAGACCCAGGGATACCGAAGAGCCCAAAGACTCATCATAGTCCTGGCAAATGGATAAAGCAGGCATGGGGACAAATGTGCCGACGGTAGCGCAATCAACATTCAATGCAGGCAGGGCAAATTTGAATGCATCGAATATTCTCTCAATTTCTTCATCGTCACCAGAGGCTGAAAGTGACGAAAATACATGAGCAATGGTTGCAGCACTCGCACTATTCACTGCTTCGATGACAGGTAGAATGGATTGTGCGTACGCAAAACCAGACGCAAAGTCCACAAAAACAGGAATCGAGGATGTATCACTGGATGCATACGAAGCACTGGCACTGGATTGAGCAATTGGAACCTGCAATGCTGGAAGGAAACTGTCACTAAAAACCTCTTGAGCTTCCATGCAGTTTTGGGCAGCCAACTGATTCTTCACTTCCATCAATGCCTTGTACAGTGCAACATTAGATGAAGAATCTGACTCTTCCACACAAGTACCGAAATTCTGACATTGTTGTGCTCCTAGGGCACGCAGAAGATAGCCACTATTGGCTGGTTGTTTTGTGAACGTGAGTGATCCCAGTATGAGTGAGAGGCTCGAGTACAAGAGTTCATTGGCATACTGATCATCGTAACAATTCTCAACAGCTTGCTGCATGTACCACACGATTCCTTGATATGAAACCATAGTATTCAGAAAAGCCGGTACAGAAGATGCGACTTCTTGTCTGGTCGCATTCGCAAAAACACCAATCCGGTTGATTCCTTGAAGCACGAAATTTTGCGAATAGGAATTTGACGCAAAGTAATCAGTAAACAATGTCAAATGATTGACAGGATTTTGGGATTGGAGGGAAGCCAAGTCGTTCAATGAAAGGAGGGATTTGATAGCAACCCCGAGTTTTCTTTCATTCCGTGTAAAAGCGTTCCTTCCATACAAGAAACAATCGGCTGCAGCGTCGTATGCTTGTGTCTTCAGAAAAATTTCAATCTGCAAAATATCCATGTCGAGCCTTGTCGTCTCCAAGTGTGATGCATTTAGCAACACAAGCGTGCTATCATCATCACCCACGGGAAGGTAGACTGAGTTATGGCTGACTCCTAGCTTGTCAGTGACACTTGCCATTATTGACTTCAGTTCGGAGGGTGCGTCCTCGGTGTAAGCCAAATCTTCTTCCGACACCCTCAGACATCTGAGAAAGTTTTCAAGGTTTGTGATAGTCTCATTCCCCACAGATTTCTCTGTATAGCTCGTGTAAAATGTATTTGTCAGGACTTCGTGAATCGAAGGGCTGCATGCAGAGCTTTGAGGAACCACTGACATTGCATATAATCCCACCAGTTCATCATTGTTTGTCGCCATGGCATGGAACATAAGTTGCAGCAAGGGCAGAGTGAACAGTCGCGAAATTTCTCTGACATGCCACCGGAGTTGGCGGTGAACACTAGAATCATTGACACATTCTCCACCCAACGTTTGAAGCTCTACAAACCTCTCCATGAGATCAGAGTTAACTGCCGCTTCTTTGCCCTTGTGTCCGAATAGTTCCGCTGCCCTTTGGGCAGCTCCATACAGGAGCCATCCAGCTTCAGAAGACCCCTCAATCTGACCTTTCCCAATCCATAGGGCTACTGCTGCATCGATACTGGCCAGAGGATTCTGTCCCAAAGAACAAGTCTGAATAACTTCATTCAGGTGATGCATGATAACCATCCAAACATTCAAGGTCACGATGCCCTGAGCTGCCATCTCGGTACTATTCCGCGCATTGAATAGTGCTAGCACAGCATCGTCAGCATACGTAAAAGTTTGGTTTCGGGGGTTCTCCAAAGCATCATCCCCGTACAATGAATATTTGAAAATGTTGTACATTGGGTCCATAGACATTTCTTCTTCACCTCCGGTACTCAAAGATTGAAGCGATACTAGGGAACTTGCTCTGGTCGTAGTCAACATTACAGAGTTCAATCCTTGCTCGTAGATTGATATTGCTTCTTCAATGGACTCGGACTCCAAGATATCTCTTACGTCAAAGGCTAAAGAAGCCAAACTGTCGACATTGTCAATTCCAGAGAAAGAATACCTTCCAAACGTGATATTGTTGGTATAGTATTGAGGAAGGGCCGGATCACAAACATTCAAATTGAGCGGCTGCAGTGAACCAACATAATCACAGTTAACATCCATGTCTGGCATGGCTGTATAAAAGGAGTCGGCCACTGCGTATATGCCATCTTCCACGGGGATATTTCCTTCTACATACAAGAGGTTGGATTCAAGCGTTGTAGTGCCCAGAATGTTGGATTCATGGACAAGAGGCAGAATTGAAGAAGCAAACGAATGCATGGATCCAATTACACCATCACCAGAGTCAGATTGGAGTTTTGATGCCTTGTATGCGTACAGCATGGAACCTTGTATGAGTGTTACCTGCAAAGAGGGCAGGATTAAATCTGAAGCGAAAATGGTCAGACGCTCACAGTCTCCATTCTTTCCATTTTCAAGGCCTTCTGAAAATGCTTGCATGACGAGATTATTAATTCTGGAGGTCCCATCCATGCATTCATTGAAGGAGTCACACAGCGCCTCAGAAGTCCCGTACATGAACCCCGCTTGACCGTTGCTGAGTTTTGCTAGTGACCCGACGTACATCGCCGCAGCTACATCCCAGTATTGCACAACTGTTTCGTTGGCATCTATTGATTCTGTCCCGCAAGTCTCTTGGGACACCAGCAATGCCCGAGCGATGGACAGAAACATTGTTTCATACCTCAAGATCCCCATAGCCATCTCTTGTACCTGCTCTGACGACAAACTTTGGAACTCACCCGCTCTTGTCATGATATCGGTAACCTCTTGATTTAGAAAATCATAGCTACCGTTTCCATGATAGTACCGATACAAGTCAAAATAGGATTTGTTGGGTTGCGGGATAAGTTCATTCAAGGCCAGATCCCGGATGGAATACTCAGAGAAGTACCCAAATTTATAGACATCTAGGGCAGAATCGTATGCTTCCTCTGAAAGCATCAAATCAATTGTCACCAAATCTCTGTCGAGTTTGCTCAGTGATATGGCGAGCGAGTCGGAAATCGTGTATCCGTCTACTTCCTTCACTGGCTCATTGGAACAGGTAGGATATGCATCAGCCAAGGTGTATTGTCCAACATCAGAGCACGACAATCTGAAGCATACCAACGACTCTTGCAGGGAAGACACCCAAGATGTTGTTTCCTCTTTTGTCATGGATTCCAGACCGGTGAGAGACAAGTCCTCCAATCTGCCCGTATCGCAAGCAGATATTTGTGGCAGCACTGCTGCCGCATATGTCCGCACCACATCTGTGGATGATCCCGACAAGACATGATGTATCAAATCTTGAAGAAGTGGCACACTCATGATACTGACAGTATCAAGCACATACTCACGCAGCGCAACCATATCTGAACCATCGGTACAATACGACTCTTCGACCAAAAGGTTCTGAAGCCAGATGAAGTTCTCAATGACTCTGGAGTTAACTTTGCTTTCGACTGTGCCACTTTGACCAAACCTTGCCCCCGCAGACTCAGCAAGATTATACAAGAGATGGCCAGATGTAGAGTTCCCTGTTAGTTGGTCGAGTCCCGTCCATGCAGTAGCTGCCCGATCTAAGGCAGCCAAAGCCTTAGAAGCATCAGCTTCAAACCCACAAGATTGATATACTGCATGTAACTCATGAGTAATGTACATCCAAACGTGCAGTATCAAAGCTGCATCTGTTTGTGAATCCGAAATATCTCGGTCAAAAAGGTCGGACAGGAATGAATCAGCATATTCAGTAGATTGCCTTCCTAGGTAGTATCCTTCCGTTTCATTGTTTTCGAGACCTCTGGATTTGAAGAAATGGTTGTAAATGCTGAATATTGGTTCTCCTATCATCGTTTCATTTGCATATAAACTCAGGGACTCCAATGTGATGTTCGACTCGCTGGAAAGACAAATTAGAGCTTGATTCGAGACACAATACTTCCTCAACAATCAAGCACTTACCCATCATAGGTATTGAGAGATGTTCCTCGGTATATTTCTTCTCTTGTGACAGAGTCTGTAGCTTGTTTCATCGACGAGATATCACTTGCCAGCTTGATGGCATCGGCAACATCATTCGAGGTGTTGTATCTGCCACCCAGCAGTGACACACTATCGGCCTCTCCATTCGCGACATGGCTCTGTATGAGTAATAGGGATAGTAGAGCAAAACCGATTGGTTTCAACATCTTGGTATAGATCACAGTTGTCAAAATGGCACACCATTCTCGATCATTCTTCAATTCACCAGTGGGAATCTTGTTCGAAATTTAAAGGTTACTCTCCTTGCGGGAATCGAGAATGTTTTTCTGGCGAGCAGCAGCCCGACTAGGAGGATCCATTCTGCGCTGTGGTCCATCCACTTAACAAACTTGATGTCGTACTTAGAATATAGTTTCATATCAGCATTCGGTCAACAAAAACTCAACTGATGAACTACTATACCACCGGTAGTACTAGCTAGTCGTACTCACTACCGGTACTACTGTACTACCGGTAGTAGGTGGTTCTACTAGAGGACTAAAGTAGTTTGATTGAGATCCCATCGTCAACCAAGTGGAATGCATGCTTCCTTTTCTATGAATACTATTGTATCATGTCAATCATGATCGTTAACTCAATAGGCAACAAAACCCCTTCAGATAATATCAGCACGCGCCATATCCATATCAGATTTCAATGCTTTGGCTTCCTCGAAATCTTCGTCTTCCCCAGGGGAAGCATCGAAATGCATGTCGGTTGCAAGCGGAGCAGTCTCCGTTGAACGTTCGTGGCCATTGCGAGGATTTGAGGAGAAAGCTTTTTCCAGGAGGTCCATGGAGTGATTCAACTCTCCGCTTTCAGTAGCGACAAACTTTGGGTTATTTTCAGGAAGGGTTGCAGTCTTCTTCCTGCGCCCGACCAGGGCAAGACAAACACAAACTAGACACCCCCCAACAATACCCACAATTATCCAAAGAGTTTTGGGCCCACTCTTGTACACTACTCCAGTGCAGGGATCATTTCCAGACACGATTCCCAACAATTCACAATCAACTCCCATACTGGGGTATACATCAGCATATGCAGCAAACACTTCCGATGCAGTCTTTCGAGGGGAACTAGGTGCCGACAGTCCAAGGTAGGTTTCAATTGTTGTGGCTGCACTTTTCTTTGAATCCCTTACTAGCGGCAAGGTTGCGGTGGCATAGACGTAGCCTTCTGCTCGACGCACACTTTCGTTGTCGACTGTTCCTGCAGACAATCGGGTAGCCGCCAACAGTGCTCCCTGGATGACAGGAACCAACATAAGGGTTGAAATTTCGTTTGCAACCTTTTTCAGACCCTTGCAATTGCTACTCAACACCGCACCCTTGCCGCTGTACAAAAGAGAGATCAACTCCTCGTTCACAGAAACAGCAGCTCCATCACTGCAAGTGCCAAACTCAACACAATATTCCTGCGACAAGTCGTAGTACATGTATCCATATTCGGTACCATTTGAGTTTGACCCCTCCAAACTTCCAATCAACATCGCTGCACCTTGATCCCAAAGGTCAGAAGATCCCGCAGACCGCGAAGACGACGTACTCTGACACTCAGAAACTGAATCGAAAAGAGCTTGCAGTGCGGCAAAGTACATTACCATTGTTTGAGCAGTTTTCAACACAACCACAGCTCTCTGCGCATCGGTATAAACACTGTTGGAAGTATCCAAAGCGTCCCTGATAATCTCATCAGCAAACGCACTGGGATCACTGTACACACCATCGTAGTATCTAGAGAAAACCTCAAAGTCTGGTACAATGGATCGCTCTGACGTCGTCGCGAGATGATAGATACTCATACTTTCCCCACCGGAATCCTTTACATTCTTTCCATACGTATACAAGTTCTCGGCAGCATCGTACGCCTTCATGGTTAGGAGAATTTCAAGTTGACGCAAATCTAGGTCAAGGCGGGCGTACTGCCGTACATCGCTGGCTGGTTTGTATCCCGCCAAAGTGCCGTAAACTTCTTCGTCCACACATTGGAGGCCTGTATCTGTCATCTCGTCGTTGTGTACTCCGATGTCACTGCATGACAATCCCAAGCAAGGCAGTACACTCCTGATCTCAGTGATGATATCCTCGACTTCGGCGACATTGTAGGTCATGTCGAGGAGCTTTGTCTTCAAATATGCGTAGGAAGAAGGACTGCAGCCAGCTGTCATAGGTACAACTGCGCGCGCATAAAGTTGAACAAGGTCGGCATCGTTCGACCTGAGATAATGAATCAAGCCTTGAATCAAAGGAACAGTCATCAACGAAATAATCTTGTTGACAATACGAGCCAATCGGAGGAACGAGGACGTGCTGCCAGAACAAGCCCCGGGAAGTGAAATCTCAGTCTTGGCTTCACTGAACTTTTTCAAGATATTTGTGTTGGTTCTTGATTGACCACCCTCATCCATGTTGAATAGCTCACCCATTCGCTCTGTCAACGCATATAGCAAATGCCCGTTGTCACCACTTCCAGCCTCTTGTCCATCTCCAATCCAATATGCAACAGCGATATCCGTCGAATGGATTCCATCCTCATCAGTCAATTGCTGGTTCTGACATAGCTGAACCGACTCATACAGAAGATGTGCAATGTGCATCCATAGGTTCAGTACGAGGGTAGCCTCGACTGGAAGAGAACTTGTGCCTGATTCTGCTTGGTCAAATGCAGCCTGGACTACCGTGTCCGCATAGTATTGCGCGTTCACAGAGAGAAACTTCCCAGAGTCGTCCTGCAAGGCATACAAGAAAGTGTTGAAAAGAGGCTCATCCAGCATATCGTCAGTCTCTTCAGTGGAGAGGGCCTTCAGTGTGCGTAAACTAACAAACTTTCCATCTTCGTCATAGACTTCAGAATTTTCTCCATTGGAATAAATAGATCTGGCCAAGTCGAAATTGTTCGATGAAACGGCTTTAACCATGGATTCGACATCTTGCGCAATGTTTGCTCGATCTTGAACGTATGTAGTCGTAACATAAAGTCCGTCTCCTAAATCTGTAGGGGTATCGGCGACTGGCGCTTCGTCAACAACATTTCCTTCATCATCGTTACCACTGCCAGTTGTTTGACAGAAAGAATAGGTACTTGACGATCCCAGGTCATCGCAGTCAATTTCAAGTCCCCGAAGAACATAGGAAAAGGCTCGAATAACTGCCTGGGATGAAACGGTCGTCGAAATGGAGAGAAAATCACCAAGCGTGTCTTCAAGCGTTTGTGCACTTGTTGTGTTGACGCTGTTCACATATGGGACAACAGATTTGGCAAGTGCATGTGCAGAGCCAAGAGTAGCTGGATTGTGAAGTCCGCTTACTTCATTCAGAATGGCAAAGTGGCTAGTTCCCTGGATAAGGATTGACGTAAGCCGTGGAACAATCTCATCAGTGATCGTTCGGTTGACGTGTTGACATTGAGAATTGAGCAGAGCCTCCTTTCCAGCCGTAAACGCACTCATAAGTTCTTCGTTGAGGGTCGCTTCCCCGGATGCTTCACAGGCTTCAAACGTACTGCAAACTTCATTGGCCAGAGAAAACATCGCCACACCATCTCGTCCACCTGCCAATGGACCCTCAAGTGAACCAGCAAATAGAGCTACTGCACTGTTCCACCTTAGGAGGGAACTAGGTGTGTTTCCAGAGTGACAAAATTTCAAGGACAAAGTTGCGCGGAAAATAACCGACAAGTATGTCACCATACCTTGCATCACCCTGAGGGTGAACTCCGCCAATTGTCCTCGGGAGGCATCCGAATACGCACCTGAATTATCAAAAGCTGCTTCAATGAGGCCGTTTGCGTAGATACCATCATTGTAGTAAGACTTGAAGATATCAAAAGTGGCATCTCCGCGATCCTGCTCCTCATTGATCAAATGAACAATGGGAAGGTATCTCAGATCCGAATCGGAATCATAGCTGTGGTGACCATACCAGTAGACATCCGAGGCAGCATCATATGCTTGTGCCATCATGAGCACATATATTTCACGTACATCTGTATCAATCCTGGCAAGCTCCGCCACGGCGTTCGTGGGAGTGTATCCAACAATGGGCCTGGTGAAGTCACTGTATGCATCTAGCCCTGCACTGAGAGTGTCCAGAAGATTCTTTAGAGCGGTATCAGCAGATGACCCGTAGATGAGGTCGTCGGAAGTGATCCTTTGGCAACGGAGGAACGCTACAAGATCGTCCTTGACAGTGTCAGTGAGAGATGATGAATTGTAGTGGTGGAACAATGTTGCCTCGAACCTATCACCCAGTTCTTCACTGCAGGCGTAGGCTTGCGGAGTGATCGATACTGCATAGAGCTCAACCCAGTCTTTATCCACAACAGCCATGTGATACAGAAGATGCAAGATAAGCGGTTTCGTCAGAGTTCGAATCAATTCGTTGACTGTGTAATACAAGTCAAGATAAGTCTCTTCACTCTCATCGTCGATACAATCTTCACCAATGGTCTGGGCGTCGTTGAACATTGTCATCAGTTCCGTGTTGATGGTAGATTCAGCTTCAGGTAGGCCAAAGAACTGAGCGGCGGATTGACCAATGGCATACATCATGTAGCCTTGGCCGTACTTTCCCTCTGCCTGCTCCATTCCGATCCAAAGACCTACAGCTGAGTCAATCAATTTCACAGGATCTTCATTCTCGTAGCAAATGTTGGCCCCTTCGTAGAGCTGGTGTACCAGAGCCATCCAGACATTTAGCACTGTTGTCGCTTCAGCTGCGAGCTCTTTATCCTTGGCGGTGGAAAGCGCTTTATCTACCACATCGTCGGCATAAGCAAAATCAATTCCTGATTCATCTTCCAAGTCCACATCGTCATACAAAGCATAACGGAACAAATTGAACATGAGGTCATCAATGAACAACTCTGTTGCATCCGTACTCAACTCGGCCAAAGTTGAAGTTCCCACGGCACCTGTTAAGGCATCGAAATCATTGTTTCCATAGATGTAAATGTCACTTGCATCATCAACAGAAGACGCGTGATACATGTCGCGAATATCCAAGGAAAACATAGCATCGTTTGTGGCTTGAGTAAGGTACTGGAAAGTGTAACGTCCAAAGGCAAGATTGTCACTGGAAGTTGGGGAGGATCCAGTAGGTGAAGACACAGGAGCAGATGTGGGTGAGCTTCCCGTTGGAGATCCTACGGGACTAGATCCACACAGATTAGCACTAGAGTCGTCGAGATAGAGACCAATATCAGAGCATGAAGTTGACAACCCAGCGCTGAAGGCCGACTTCAGAGCGGTGACAACTCCAGAGAATCCAGCTGAGACAGGTTGCGACGTCAATGTGAACTGCATTTGTTGCAGAATAGTTGTTGCACTGCTGGTAGAGACAGAGTTCACAACGGGGACAAGTCCTCGCGCAAAAGTGTCACCAATCGAAATGCCATTATCCGTGGTTCCAGTGCTCAATGCCGCGTTGTACGAGGCATACTTGAGTGTACCTTGAACCAAAGGAATCAAAATAGCTGGGAGAATGTCATCGTTGAGGACAACTCCGAGAGCGTCACAAGAACCTGCTTCGATCAAGTCAGCTCCTTGGTTCAAACCAGACAAAACAGCAACGTTGGAAGCAGCACTGTTGGATTCATCGGAAGTGCAGGTTCCGAAATCGGTACAGAGATCCTTGGCGGTGGAGTACATGAGAACACCACTGAACTCATCGCCATTGGCCGATTCACCTTCCATGGATCCAATGTACAAAAGAGCTCCGGTATCCCAATATTTGAGAGCTGTGGTAGAGTCTGACGCGCATTGCGACAATGCATATTGAAGTGAAGTAGTGGAAGTCATGAAAACCACAACATACGACAAGACACCAGTAACCAAATAGCGGAGTTGTTGCTGTGAGGCGGCATTGTAAGGGGAAATACCTTCAAACATGTCCGAAACCAGGTTGTCAGCAAACGTGTCGGCTCCATAATAGTCTTGGAACTTTTGGATGTAAGAGTTTGTGGCACCCGAAGGAACTACGGCATCCAAAGCCAAGGAGTGCAAAGTGTATCCTTCTGCGTTCCAGCCAAAGGTATACCAGTCCTTGGCAACATCGACAGCTCCAAATCGCAAAAAGACATCAATTTCCTTGACATCACGATCCAACTTGTGCAATTCAGCGGCGCCATCCCGAGAAGTGGTATATCCGGTAGCTTTCACTTCCGCAACATCGGTGCACGTAGGAACAGTACCATCAAGGTAGCTTCCAACCTGTGAACAGGTAATATCCAAACAGTGGTACGCCTCTTGAATGGAAGCAATGGAAGCGGTTGCTTGGTTTTGTGGGAGCTCCCTCAAAACATTCAAGTGCAGCTCGTCGTTGTAGGCAGCAGGGTCACAGACAGCCACCCGAGGGATGGTCGCAAGAGCATACAACTCCACATAAGCACTTCCAGAAGTGGTGACTTCGTTTGAAAGGTTCATGGCATGATGAATAAAGTTTTGGACCAGAGGCACAGTCATGAGCCCAAGGGTAGACTTGATGACCGCCCGCAAGTTGGAATATCCACTTTCCGTGGAACAGACTCCAGCGTCAATTTCCGTTTGGAGGTTGAGGAACCGATCCATGACCTCTGTATTGACTTCTGTTTCACCGTCGTCTTGGTCAAAGCGTTCACCGGCCTTTTCTGCCAGGTTGTAGAGCAAATGTCCCTCGTCATTGCTACCAGCGACTTGGCCTTCACCCACCCACAAGGCCACAGCCTTGTCCAAGGCGGCAAGGGCATTACCTTTGGCATTGGCCTCGCACTGTGACATGGCTTCAAAGAGGTAATGAACGGCTGCCATCCAAACACTCATGACAACTGCGGCCTCGGCTTCAATGTCATCGAGTTCCAACTCAAACAAGTCGTTGACCAGAGTGTCACCATAACGAGCCACTGGACTTCCATCAAAATTGCCTTCGGTTTCTCCTTCATTGACATTTCCGAGAACCAAAAAGGCATGACGGAAAATGTTGTACATGGGAGACTCGGCCATGACCGTCTCAGCATCGAGACTCAGAGATTGGAGCGTAATAGAACTCCTGAGATGAACGATGGACAAACAATAGATGACAAACGGTGAGAAGGATGTGTCACACAAATGGAAACTAAGACATTGTGTGCACGTACCCACTGAGTCCCTGTCATTGGAAAAAAGAAGAGCGAAATACATAGCCACACAACCACACAACCACGGCGTCAGCCAAAAGATACAACAAAAGCAATGATACCACTTCCAAGCTTGCTGTTGTACGTACATTTTGGTAGATATCTTCTTTGGTAGCCCTGACATCCGTCTCTTTCATGGCCGCGGCATCCGAGGCCAAATTGAGATAATCCTGCACATCGGTCGAAGTTTCATAACGACCATTGAGGAGGGAAATGGCATTGGTGCCAGATGATCCTGCCAGCAACACAAGCCAAGCCCACGAGACAAGGTTGAATTTCATGGTACCAAAAAGACAATCGAACCTCGAGAGAACAAACTAACTGTAATGCCTGCAAGGAATCGAGTGCAACCACGAGTACAGTGGATACAATGAAGACAGTGGATTCAAATCAACCAAAAGAACTGGAAGCTTGCAACACAACTGTTTGGTACAAAGTCAATCCCTCTGACAATGCACTCTCCGACAGAAACGGTACGCAAGTGACTGTCGTTGAAAGAGTGCTCGTTGTCCTAGAACAAAAAGAGCAACAGCAGCAGCAGCGTCGTCGTGAAACTCTCCTGCAAGAGTCAGTGCAATGAGAGGAGACACAACATATCCGTTCGTTTCGCGCACCACACAAAAATTCCCTTCCCGTGGCAGTCACGGCTCTGATACGCCCTGTCTTGCGAACATCCTCCGTGGAAAATATAGGACATGCGTGTGACCCTTTGCATGCGAATACGCTGCGACAGGTCTTTGACACTTCACATACGCAAGATTAAACTTTTATAGCCGTTTTCGAGCTAAGTAGTCCTACAAAGGAGGTATGTGGTAGGCACTTTCGAATTTTGAAGGTCTCCTCCCCACCTATTCTTCTTGCTTGCTTGCTTGTCACCAAAGCAAGCTTGGCAATCTCAAGCCTTCCCACACTCACAAGTTTGTGGACTCACATGATCCGTCTTCTTTGACCATGGGAGTTTAAGTACGAGGTACGGGTGGCATGGGCTCCCTTCTTCACCTAAAATCCATTCCATTCCACCAAGCATTCAAAGATAGTAGATTTTGGGAGATTCCATATCTCTTTTCAATCACGCCGAGTCTATGGTGATCTTTCCATGGGGTTGAGATTCCCCTCACTCCAGCGCCACGACGTTAAAAATACGTTTGAGATACGACATATTGTACCGCCGCAAGGGAGTCGTAGAAATCGTGAGACTTCCAAACTCGGCCTTGAAATTAGGGGCGAAGATTATCCGAACACATCAAATTTCTCATTCATGGATATTGCGTTTGTCCTACGTAGAATCCGTACAAATGCTGGGACACATCCCAACCTGCAGAGAACTAGAGAAGGGCTCCTCCGTATTCCAAAATACATTTGAAAAAGGGTATCGGAACGTGAATGGTCGGTGCTACGATGACTTGTGCAACTCTCACACTCTATCTGTCTCATAAAAATGATTAACTTCCTCACTAACGCATCTTTCATTGCAACCGCTCTCGCAGCAACCAGCACTTGCCCAATCGTTCCCTTTGATACAAACACTACAACTATGGTTCGTCAACCCGTTCTCTTTGTTCCCCATGGCGGAGGTCCATGGCCTTTTGTCGACTTGGGATTCTCCAGCGCCAAGAAAGACAAGGCTCTCTTTTCTTATTTGAAAAATTTGCCAAAGACTCTCCAAGAGGTTCCAAAGGCTATCTTGGTTATTTCGGCTCACTGGGAAGAGCGTGTTCCCACTATGTTGTCGTCCGAAAAGCCACCTCTCTTGTATGACTATTATGGTTTCCCACCAGAGTCCTACAGCATCAAATGGCCTGCTCCAGGAAGTCCTTGGCTTGTGGACAGTGTCAAAAAGTGCTTGGAAGCACATGGTCTCCCATCGGCAACCGACTCCAAGAGAGGTTTCGACCATGGTGTCTTTATTCCCATGAAGGTCATGTACAACGAACCCACGATTCCTACGGTCCAATTGTCCATGTTGACGGGTCTCAATGAAAAGCAACATATTGAGCTTGGCCGCGCCTTGGCACCTCTTCGTGACCAAGGAGTCCTTATTGTTGCCAGTGGTCTCAGCTACCACAACTTGAATGGATTTTTCGGGGGAGGCGCCCGGGCGGATTCCGATGCCTTTGGTGGATGGCTCAAGGAAGTCTTGACAGGACCCATTGAAAAGCGTGAGGAGTCTCTTCTCAACTGGGCCAAGGCTCCCGCTGCTCGACGATGCCATCCACGCTCGGAGCACTTTTTGCCACTGTTGGTGGCTGCCGGGGCTGCTGAGAATGAAGCTTCCATTGTGGATTTCGACGACATGTACGCCAATGCACGGGTTGCCGGTGTCCGATTCGGGTGAGGCAACCAACAGCGTCATGGACGTTTATAAACTAGTTGTAAATTCCTACTAAAATCGCTACTGACTGGAAATATCCCTAATATATCAATACCTGTATGGTCATACTAATGTTTTACCCATATAAGAGTACTCCATTCGTTGTAGTTGGGTACGAGCTATTCTTCTATCAAGGACTATAACTACTTTCATAAGAATTTCTAGAAAGTTCCAAAGGCTAACTAGAACTCAAAAAGAGTGTTACAAATACATGTACATGAAAGCGGGAAGAGGATATTTAGGCATCCTCCTCAACCTCCTTCTCAGGCTCGGGGACAGCCAAGGTGGTTTGCTTGG
>WXVQ01000208.1:0-32365 GCA_013372465.1 Nitzschia sp. Nitz4
AAGCTTTCATACATCTCGTAACGTAGCGTACCATGGAATCGTCCGATGCAACCACAATTGAGACGTCACACGAAGATAGTGAAGAAGAAAAAGAAACCGTAGCGCCCCTTTGTACATGTGGCTACTATCAATATGAGAATCGTCTAGCCAAGGCGTCTCTGGCGGGAGGCTCTGTGCCCAAAAAACAGAACTGGTTAGAGTCATCCTTTGTTCATCTCATGGCACCACGAAGACCTCAAAACCGTGGAAGTGAGTGGAATCTTAGAAACAAAAGCTCATCTTCCGCAGCTTCGCTTCCAGGATGTCATGGATTCTTGGAAGAGCATCAGCTCGTGCAACAACTCATGGGTGCTGTGGGGGATTCTCCTGACGTCAGTTTGTGCTCCGACTGTATCGACCGCGTTGCCGGTGCACTGGAGGATGATACCCAGAGACTTTATGCAGAAGTTCAAGCATACAAAACTGCAGAAGAGGAGGCAAAGCGCCGGGCAAAGACCTTCCAAAATGTTGCGAAACGAAATGTGGAAGGAACGGAGAAGGGATATTTGGACGAGATTTCCATGTTGAAACAAGAAGTAGAAGCTCGAGAGCAAGAATTGGAGCATTTACATTCGTTGTTCCAAGAGCAACTAGATTTGTCCGATCAGTTGGAAGCACTTGTGGACAACACCTATGAGCAACACAACGCCCTGGAGTTGCAAGCGATTTCGTTTGATGACTCGGTTCAACTACGCTCCAAAACTTTGACCAATATTCAAACCGAAGTGGATCAATTGTCTATTGTCCGTTTGCCCATGGCTCTTTTTGACTTGCAAGTCGATGAACGCGGGTTAAGGTACCCTCTCATTAATCAACTCCGTTTGGCGTTTCGTCCCAAGGGCGACGCTTCCGAAAGTGAAATTCGAGCCGCATGGTCGCAAGCAACACAACTGTTATTGGTATTGGGGAATTTGTTACAGTATCCTTCGTCTGAATGGAAGGTCGTTCCCTTGGCAGATTGTGCGAAACTAATCTACAGGAAAGAAATATTTCCATTGCGACCGGGGGACTGTAAGAGTTTGATGGCCTGGAATGCATTGCTAGATCAGGTCATTCGTCACGCACAAATCGTCTTTGCCTCTCAAGACCCACCCAAAGGCAATGTCAATTCTACTACCACACGTAAAAATGCTCCTCCGTTTCCTTCTTTCCCTAGTTCGATCGGGAACACGGAGTTGGCTCGGTTGGACAAGAATGATCAAGTGGGGTGGTCTCAAGTGATTCATCGCATGGCGTCAAATCTCCTCTGGCTATCAGAACGTGTATCTGAGTCAGTGGCTCTTCAAGTGAGCACGCTTGCCTACAGTGCATATTAGGTGTACGAGACACCATCAGATGCTCTACTACTGGATAGACTATGAATGAATTTGCTGCTTGAATTCGCACAATTTTTTAGGAAGGCTCTATTTGCCACAATCCCCCGACACCTCGCCACTTTGGATTGACAGTATTACAACAAGGTATACACAACATTTATTTTAGTTGTAGTATCAAGGGATGATGTAGCTGTAGATCCAGTAGCAAGGGGTAGCTGGAGTATAATTCGGAAGCTGTGCTCGGGGTAATCTCGTCGTCGTTGTTGGTGATAAGCCCAGGAATAGTAACGTTTTTAACGTCTGACATAAGTAGTTTTGCCAAGATTACTTAAAACGCAGAAGAATGAGTCATGTTGAACTCGACAAAAATAGGGCGGTGCACAAGATCGTCGTTGCGGCGATGTCTCGTGATGTTTCAGGAGACAGGAGACGTACATCACGCAATTTTTGGCCTTGGAAGCACTGATTCTTTCATGGAGAGCCGTTGGCTGGCTGGGGTATCCCAAAGCAACAACAATCACTTCCGTAACAAGCAGTTCTCGTTTTTACTGATCTGTACCCAAACCTACCGTAGTAGTCATCAACATGGCGCTCATGGATTCGGACTCTTCGTCGGATGATTCATCGTCCAGTGACTCGGAAGCCATGAAGCGGTATATGCGGCAAAAACTTGGATCTGTTCCCTCTCCAGCTCCTGCCCTTGCTTCCAAACCAACAACTTTTGAGAACATGTTCGCCAAGGCCGGGTTGGACGATGACAGCGATTCTTCCTCTACCCCATCAGGTGACAGTACTTCTGGTTCGTCTTCTTCTGATAGCAAAGAACGCGCGAAGGCGCCGTCAGGTCTTCCCAAGGCTCCTCCCATGGCTGCATTTGGTTCATACCTTACCAAAGGTGATAACCCAAAAGAAGAGACCGCACCGCAGTCTCCCATCAAAGCCAAGCATCAGTCTTTGGCAGCAGGTTTTGAAGGCTTTCTCAAGACGCATCCCTCTCCTGTCAAGAAGTCGAAAGCAAACGACAGTTCTTCGTCATCCTCGTCTTCCACTTCTTCGGGATCCAGTTCCAACAAAAAGAATGCTCAGACCAGCCCTACCAACTACTCTGCCTTGGCTCCGCCACTCACAAACTCGGACTCGGAGACGTCCGACAAGAAACAGACCGCAACCGACCCGAAGGATTCCACTGAAAGCGACGGGAGCAACAGTTCGGAAGGAACTTCATCGCACAGTACCTCCAAAGAAAAGGCATCCCAAAAAGGTTCAAGTTCTGGTTCATCAGGTTCCAGCGGATCCAGATCAAGCGTATCAGGTCAATCAGGAAAAAACAGTGGAGGCTCGGCCGGGGGGAATTCTGAGCCGTCGCGAGGTGAGAGTGCCAGCTCAAGTCACAGTGGTTCGTCTCAAAGTGATAGATCCAGCAAGGGTAGCCAGGACTCAGAGAATGGTTCTGCCTCTCGTGGATCTTCTCAGACTTCCAGTCATCTGAGCGCAAGTTCGGGAGGCAGAAGTAGTATTGGCAGCAAAAGTAGTGGCACTCAGTCCAAGGCATCCGAGACATCCCGTTCAGCGGGATCGAGATCTGAAGAAACACAAGAACGTGCGGAGATACCCAGCTCTGTCGCTTCTGGTTCAAGATCTTCGAGAAGTACCTCACAGGGAAGTAGAGCAGCATCGCAGGCTAGCAGGCCATCCGTTACAGCATCTTCGAGAGCCAGCGGCAGTTATGGTGAAAACTCCGCTTCCAAGTTGTCGCAAGCATCCCGTTCATCTCGGTCTTCCTCAGTGTCCAGGTTACCTCCAACTTCTGTAGCGTCCGCAGGTCGGCCCAGATCTGTCGCATCAGGGTCCGGGTCGTCAGGACCCGCCTCTCAGGGAAGCAATGCACCATCACAAAAGGATGGTTCTCCATCACCAGGTCCCGCATCACTACAAGCTTCCAGTCATGGCAAATCAAAGTCAAGTGGTAGTCAAAGTGGGGACTCCCCATCGAAGGCATCACAAGCATCTGGTTCCGCTGATATAGCAACACCTGTGGAGGAAAATGAAAATCTAGAGTCTGCGGTGCGACCCAGCTCAGTGGGTTCGAGATCTGTGCCTTCGAAAAGCTCTGAGGGCCGTCAGTCTGAGGGGGATGCCAGTGCCAGTTCTGAATCAAAGAAATCGATAGCCGAACAGGACACAGGACTTGATGCCGCTGATGCTAGTGCTCCGTCACCTGGTCAAATTGCATCAACACCAGAAGCGCCTGGGAGTCAGGAACCAGCTACATCTAGGACATCCGAACCAAGGGAAGTAGAGGTCGCGGAAGCAAACGAACAATCCGATATCAAAGTACCAGAAGACGCTATCTCGCCAGGCGCTTCACAACCGAAAGAACCTGAACCCAATGCATTAACCGAAAGTCAGGGCCCAGTCGACCCTACCATCGCAGTGCCTGTACCAGGAGATTTGGGACCGGAGGACGAATTTCTACCTGTTGGAGAAATGGGTGCACCTGAAAAACCCCTTCATCAGGATCAAGATCAAATACCAAAAGAACATGAACTTCCTGCTTCGCCCACTTCGGGTGATCAAGGATCGAAGTTGGCTAGCAACAATAGCGCGTCACCTAGACAGACCAGGGATAGTCTTCAAGGTGCAGCAGTGGAGAACGGTATGAACAACGAATCTACGGCAGTACCAGCGGCGACTTCTGTACCAACTATATTGCAGCGAATGGAGGAACGTCGACGCGCTCTTCAAGCAAAGCAGGAGTCGAAGGCTAGTGAACCGGAGACTAAACCCCCAATGAAACCTGCAGTATCCGCTTTCAACAAGGTTACGTCTCCACAAGGGGAGAACGTGTCGTCACAAGAAAAGGGAGTACCACTACCTCCAAAAATTGTACCCACTGCCCCCAAAACGGATGAAGTCAATACGAAGGTTGATTCCCAATCTGACTACGACCCCAGATCGAATGATATGGACGAATGGAAGGCACTGATGAAACGATCCACCTTGGGAACAGGGAAACCTGTGGAAACACAAGCCAGAGATATTCCCTCGAACAATATCTCCGCAGCCCCAGACAACAATGTGGACAATACCGCGATTATGGAAGATGAACCTGGATGGGTACCCAAGATTTCAAACATCCATTTTGTGCGCCCCCAAGAAAAGGTTGATCCGCCAAGCAAGGTCACTCAAAAGGTTTCTATTGCAGCAACTTCCAATCAAAATACGCCTATGAATGTCGCAACTGCCAACTTTCCAGTGGCCGAAATCGTTGTCTACCCACAGGATGACGAGTCAAGCTTGGGATCGATGGGATTCTTGTTTCGACAACCAAACACAAGTCCAGCAAAGAAGTCTCCAATGGTCCCAGTAAAGGAAGAAGTTCCAGCCCAACAACCAGTCACTACTCATACAATGAAGCCCACTGTGGCTGGCATCGATTACGACTACTACAAATCTTGGATGGCTCCCACACCCGCACCCGAACCAATACCAATACCAATACCAACACCAATGGACTCACCTCCAGAAAACAAGGTACCTCCAGTCGAGGCTGGGTCTCCTCCACGTGAAGACCCGCCTGGTGTGACTACGGTGTTCAAGCCAAAGAAGGTTGTTGTCACTCCTCCTCACCCTGTTCCAGCCATGTTAGAGCGAAAGGAGGCGGAAGTCCAAGAACCTGTCATGATCGTTTCAGCAGCTATTCTTGACAGAGAATCTTGGTCCCCTCCGAAGACAATGAGAACGTTGAAGACTCCGCAACCGAGACATATGTCTGTGCTGTCGAAAAAACCGGATGAATGGGAAGCTTGGAAAGTAGTGCGTCGAACCACGACGGAAGCTGAAGGTTCCAATGTTGTGCCTGTTGTCGAAGATTCATCCCTTTCATCTTTTTGGGCACCTCCAAATGGAAAGATCCCTCGTGACTATGTCCCTCGGAAAATTGAAACTGTTTCCATTTCGCCTGCATCTACTCCAAGCTATAAGTCTTCAGCCAAGAGTTCACCTTCAAATAGCTGGGCGCCACCAACCAGGGTGATGCGAGTTGATTTCACCGGAGAAATCAAATCACAGGGCTCTTCCACAAGTGATTCAAACCAAAAGGGTATCCAAGACGAAGAAACAATATCGGGTTCGGAAGACACGCCCCAAGAAATGCCGCAAGAAGAAGCATCACAGTCTTCCTCAAGCTCTGAGTCAACTGAAACAGAAGTTGAGGAAGCGTCTGTGGATGGTGGTGACGAAGAGTCTGAACAAGAAAGTTATGTTGACTTCAAACCAGATCCTGATGTTATGCAACGACCAAAACATATGGAAGCCGTTGCAACTCCCTTCGAGGAAAAGCCTTCCGCTGTCCCACCTCCCCCGAGAAGTCCTGTCGTAGTGGAACCAATTTTGAAAAGTAGCAGTTTCCCGCAAAAACCTGTTACACAGACTCCAGCCAATACACCGACTCAAGAAGAGTCTCTTTTCGCTGGAGCTAGGGAAGCTACTTTCAAGTATGACAACAACATGGGGGCTCCAACCTCGTCAGGGCGCTTTTGGTGTTTACTCATCATTCTTCTCATATTGGGCGGAGCTGCCGGGGTTACCATCTATTTCATCCTCTCTAAAGATGACGAAGGGAGCTCGCCATCTGCAACTGACGATGTAGTTTCCTCTCCGTCTCAGTCGCCAACCTCGTGGCATCCCACCTCTGACATTTCTGAAGTTCTTTATGAACTGATTGTTTCGGCCTCACCCGACACAGCGACACAGTTGGCACTAAGCAATAGTGCTTCTTCTAGAGCATTTGAATGGTTGACCGAAAACCGGTACATCGGATCATTTTCCGAAGTCGAAATGCTTCAACGCTTCTTTCTGGCGACTCTCTATTACAGCACAAATGGTGATTCATGGGATCGATCTGATACGTGGATGAGCGATGTTGATGAGTGCAATTGGTATACTTCTGAAACTCAAGGTGAAATTTGCAACGCAGACAGTGAACTTGACGAACTCGACCTCAATGACAATGGACTTGTAGGAACAATTCCATGGACTCAAATGGAGGTGATCGCATCCCAACTAGTTGTGTTTGATTTGAGCGGGAACAACCTGTTTGGCTCCCTTTTGGACACTGACGCCACATTCTCCTCCCTTCTTGTTTTCGATGTTGGTAGCAACCTACTGTCTGGTACCATCCCGGCAGCAATCGAAAACTTGTCTGCAGTTCGACAGTTGGATTTGTCGCAAAACCGCCTAGAAGGTACCATACCAACTACAATCTCAAAGCTGACTTCTATGCAAACTCTCTTGTTGAATGGGAACTCCTTGACAGGAACCGTACCGACAGTACTGGGCAGATTGACGAAGCTCAGTAGCTTGTACCTGGTGAGTTGCTTCAAGAATATCAACATGTATTCCTATGTTTTGGAAATTCTCACTCGGTGCTATCCTATTCCAGAATGGAAATGATTTTTCTGGCAGCATTCCTCAGGAAATTTGCGATCTTGACCTGACAGAGCTGCAGGTGGATTGTACTCTGGAGTGTTCCTGCTGCAGCTACTGTCACACAGGTGACGACGATGACAGCGTGGGCGGTTCATTGTATGAACTGATTATTGAATCGTTCCCGGCAAGTATTCCATCCCTCGCTGACAGTACGACTCCTCAATGGATGGCATTTGAATGGTTGAGTTCAAGTGTCAATGAGTGGGTCACGGATGATGATCAACTTCTTCAGAGATATGCTCTTGCTACTCTGTACTACTCAGCTGGGGGGAGCCAGTGGAGTTCAAAGAGATCGTGGCTTTCTGCTACAGACGAGTGTGCTTGGTTCTCAAGCACTACGAGTGACACAATATGCGACTTGTTCGGAAACATCATCGAACTCAATCTTAATGGAAACAACCTTGAAGGAACAATTCCACCGGAGATCGCGCTACTTTCCAATGGACTAGGTACGAATCACGTTGCTTTGTTCCATTCCTACCATTCACTTGATTTCTAACCTAACTTTCCTCCTTGTCTGTCCAGAATTGCTGGATCTTCAATCCAACAGTCTCACGGGAACCATTCCCACAGAACTCTGTCAACTTACCCTGCTAGGTAGGCACCATTATTACATACTGGTACACATCACTCCCGCCCTTCCACTCACGTGTTCCTCCCCCAGAACAACTTAACCTTTCCAGTAACGACTTGGACGGTGACATCCCAACTGATATTTGGGCACTTAGACAACTCCGTGAGTACCTCGAACTGCAAGAGTTGAAGAATGTTTTGTTGATAGTACAAGCGAGAAGGAATACTCATTCTTGTGGCGATTCATTGTGATGTTATTGTTGTTGTTCTTGTTCTTGTTGTGTTACAGGACGTTTGGTTATCATTGCAAACAAGCTTGACTCGACTATCCCTGACGAGTTGGGTCTACTTTCGAACCTAGTTCTACTTGATCTTGGTTTAAACCAGTTGACGGGGACCATACCTAGTTCATTGGGGTCTATCGACACATTGGCTGGCCTCTCGCTCTACGAAAACGAGTTGACTGGAACCATCCCAACTCAACTCGCGAGGCTTTCCGACCTGCAGCTATTGTATATTGATGGGAATAATCTTTCAGGTACTGTCCCAAATGGAGTATGCCAATTGGATTTGGAGGAATTCTGGGGAGATTGTGACGACATTCAATGTACCTGTTGTACAACCTGTTCGTAGAATGGGAAGGGCGGACGAACGAAGAAAATGTGACCGGGAAGAGGAATCGCGAAGATGATGTTTCGAGGAAGAACGCTTTGTTCGTTGTTGATGGATCGGAAGCATGTGAGGAGGGAACCCAACACATAAATATTGTTAACTAACGAAACCAAGGGGAAATTTACTGTATTAATGTTTGTAGGTTATATTGTTTTTCTATGGTCACATTCATATGCCCATTTTTCTGTTGAAAAGGCGAATTCGTCCATTTTCCCCAATCTGCGAACGGATTAGAATGACATTTTTGTCGCTTGTCGCCTTAAATACCTTGATCTACGTCTACAGATGGTGGTAGAAAGTGATCTCTAGCTATAGATTCCGTACTACTCGTAGTACTGCAGCAGTCACTTGGTAGCCTTTGGACTCTGTGTCTCTGCTACGACCAGGGCCTTCCGAAAGGTGAAGGCATCGAAAGCGACGACGCCTGACGGTATTTCTACCCACTCAATTGCGAGACAAATCAACAATCGTCTCATCTACTACTAGTAACTGGTGACAGAACTCTTTCAACTTTTAATCACAAGCAAGCCATTGAAACTGTGTCTCTCACAACCTTTGGAAGATGGTGAACCCTCGGGATATTGTGCCGGAGAGTCCCGCGGACTCTGAAGCCCCGTCTCTGACCATGTCAAAGAAGCGTCTCCTGCTGAAAATGGTGGATGATTATGGTTCTTGGTCGGACAGTGAAGGTGCCTTTGATGACGACGACGACTCTGACTCGGACATTGAACCCCCGCCACCTGATATGGACCAAGAGTTGGACGATGAGGACTACGACGATGAAGAGGATGACGAAGACGATGAAGAAGAGATAGAATTTCATCGCGAGGTCGAGTCTGACGAGTCTGACGTGTCTTCTGTCTATCTCGACGATTCCGAAGAAGAGGATGAAGATGAATACGGGGACGAAGAGGGCGACTTCGAAGAAGGGGATTTTATGGTCGACAGTGAAGAGGAAGAAGAGGTGTACCTGGACGAGGAGGACATGGCAGGGCGGGATAGTCCAAGTAGCGATGAGTCACCTATCAATCCGCAGAGTGGACATTTGACGCATATGCGAGACGCCATAGAGAGGGATTCGGTGGGGGTATCCAAGGTTAGGGGTGGGGACGATTCTAGTTCTATTGAGTCAGACTACGAAGAATTCGGGGAAGACGACGCTGACGAGCCGGCGGTGGTATTGATCAAGGAACGCCAGGGAACTCCTCCCGCAACGAGCCTTCGGAAACGCGCCACTGAAAGGAAAAAGAAGGCTGAAACGCCAGCAAACGAGCCTGAAACGTCTCCTGATGCGCAACAAGCGGGCAGGAGACGGCATCACAGTTCAAAGGAAGCCCCTTCTCAACCTCCCCCTCCAGTTTCTGATGATGACGACGACGATGAGGATGACGAAATCATACAACTTGTATATGAAGCATCGCAACCTCCAATGTCAGCAACAATTCCTGTAGATGCTGGAGTCGACGCCCCTCCCGCGGAAGATTCTACCCCTCCATTGCAAGATGCAATTCTGAGTGAAGATCCAAAGGCAAAGTCATCTGAGCAGATGGATATCATTCCCTCGGACCAAACTATGGATGTCGAAATGGAGAATGTTGTTGCCACAAAACAAGGGAGCACGAGCCCTCCAGCACGCAAGACCGAAAATATGGTTCGAGATGGTGCGGTCACACCAGAGCCATCAGGGGATATTCAAAGAATGACTACTCCTAGCCCTGGGAATAGGAGCATAGGGCACCAAGAGCCAGGAAGCATTGGCAGCGATTTTGCCAGTCCACCTGCAAGAAAGTACGACAAGTCCATTGTGGTGAAAAAGAAGAAGAAACCGCATGTCGAAAACGAGGATGTTGTACCAGCATCGCAAGTGAGCGAGAGCTCTCCGGCAAGTGGCGATATTGAAAGTATGGTTCGGGATGGTGCGGTCACACCAGAGCCATCTGGGGATATTCAAAGAATGACTACTCCTAGCCCTGGGAAGCGAAGCGTAGGGGACCAAGAGCCGGAAAGCATTGGCAGCGATTTTGTCAGTCCACCTGCAAGAAAGTACGACAAGTCCATTGTGGTAAAAAAGAAGAAGAAACCGAATGTCGAAGTCAAGGATGTTGTACCAACATCGCAAGTGAGTGAGAGCTCTCCGGCAAGTGGCGATGTTGACACTATAGTTCGGGATGGCGTGGTCACACCAGAGCCGTCGGGGGATATTCAAAGGATAGCAACTCCTAGCCCTGTGAAGAGAAGTGCAGGTAGCCAACAACCTGAAAGCAGTGACGAGGAACTGGAGAGTCCACCTGCGAGGATGTATGACAAGTCGATTGTCGTAAAGAAGAAAACGAACAAGAAGAGCAAGAAAAGCAAGTCTCCCACGCGTCAAACCACTGCTGAAGCCAGCATTCGCGTTCCTGAGGAGGAGTGGCGAGAGCCTCAAAGCAATGATACTAGCTGGTACGAAGAGATCACGTTGCCCCTCAAGGACGAAACCAACCACCCAATTGGGTATAATATGGATGAAGGTTCCCATGGATCGAAGGGTCCTATAGACTCTACTGGAATTCGGCGACCTCACCAAGGCAGTTCGGGGATGAAACCTGAGCCCATTCATTCAGGCACAGGAGCACCAGGCGTAGCGTCACACACTTTGTCCGTCGAATATGCAGATCTAAAGCAAGGAGATGGCAATCAAAAGAGGGGTCGCCCTCAACGATCACGGTCCATGATTGGTGGGAACACTGGGAGGAGTAGATCCACATCTGCCGATCGGCAGTCCCCTGGCAGCCGTGGCCGCTCACATTCACCAGAGCTACAGAAGGATGTTGTGGCTACACCCAAGAGCAAAAAGGGAAAAGGTTATCGACGATACATTCCTATTCCATGGTCGAGCAAAAAGAAGGAAAAAACTTCCCACAATGCAAGCCTTGCCTCTGAGGCTGTTGTTGACGATTTTCTCATGCCCGATCTTCCGGGTAATCGCCCAAAATTACCAGCGGTGCCACGTCTCAGCTCGAATTCTTTGCTGGATAGTCCGACTCCGGTAGCAAGGGGTTCGTTTGCATCCCCCAAACCGAAGGGAGGACTAGGCAAACTGTTCAGGCCTTGGGGATCGAAACCAGCAGAAGTTGACCCCTTGCCCTATCAGCCCCCACCATTTGCCGGCCAAGCCAAGCTGAAGAAGACAAACAAGAAACAAGAGACTCTGTCAGTTTCGGAATTGCGCGAGCAACGTCGTCAGCAATACTTGGAGGATGTGAAACGGAGAGAATCCATTCGAATCCAAGCCGTCATGCGTGGGTACATGGCTCGCAGAAAATATCCTCTTCCTGAAACAAAGACAAAGAAGAATACTCAAGAGGTGAAAAACATAGATCCTCCCAAATCGCCCATGTCACCACAACATGACGCCGCACCGGTGTTTCAACATCCTCAGTCACCTGCTTCTGTGGACGAGCCTCCCCCAACTCCTAAAAAGAGTCTTCGATGGTTGCCGTGGGCCAAGCCCAAGCAAAAGAAGATGGGCCACTCATTATCATCAGAATCACTTGACAGCATGGACGACCCTGTGCCACTTCGTCCTGCACCCCAAGTGCCAAAGTATGATGATGAGGGTCAAGTATCAGTGGCTGAGTTACGTGAGAGGCGTATGTTGGCTTATCAAAAGGATGTTCAACGTAGAGAGGCACTCAAGATCCAGGCGGCGATTCGGGGATACATGGTCAGGAAGAATGAAAGCAAGCCGAAAAGGAAGAAAAAACACAAACACAAGCACAAGCATGAGAATGATGCCAACAAGGAGCACTTATCTAAGTCGAATCATTCGACTGGTGAAGATGCCGCTGGTTGGACTGCTGCGGATTTGCGTCCACAGAGTTTTGCAGCACTCTCGCCCCCGACCCAAAAACCAAAGTTTCCCAGTACTACCGATTTACGTCCTGAGAGTTATGCACAGAGACCACTTGTTTTTCGCAATGACTTCAAGGCTGAAGGCAAACCTCTCCCGAAAGGGTCCAACCATTCTATTGCGAGCGATATAGATATCGACCGAAGCTTTAAACCCCAGAGCTACGCTCAGAGACCTATGGTGTTCAGAAATGATTTTGTCCCCGCATCGCCGCCTTCGTCTCCTGCGCAGGCACCGCAGCAGAAAAAGAGCATGCGATGGCTACCTTGGGTAAAGAAATCCGAGAGTACCCACAGTCTTGGTGTCGAGGAACAGAAGAAACCATTAGACGGGCAACTGAGTTTCGATAGATCCCTGTACTTGCGAAAACGGATGTACCAGGATGAGAAGGAACAGCAGACAAAGTCCCTAGAAGAAATTCGGGCAGAACGTAGACAAATGTACCTTCGCGACTTGGAACGAAGGGAGGCTTTGAAAGTTCAAGCGGTTGCCAGGGGGTTTCTGGTGAGATTGAAATATGGCAAATCTGGCAAGAAGAAAAAGAAACGAAGTTCTAAGAAGCACACTCTGAGCACAATCAGTGAAAAAGAGTCCTCAAAAGAGAAGAAAGGGACTTCTGGTGACCACAATGTCCCTCTGTTGCAATACCAGGCAGGCTTCGACAGGTCAGACTACTTGAGCGAACGCTTACAACGTGAGGAGGATGAAAGACGTACCAAATCAGTTGCGGAGATTCGTGAAGAACGACGACAAATCTATCTTCAAGACTTAGAGAGACGTGAAGCGACTAAGATACAAGCTGCCTTTAGGGGCTACATGGTTCGAGTCAGGTATATCGTAAGGTCTAGACAGCGGCGAATTGATTCAGAGCAGAGGAAGCGTGAATCGATGAGTGTTGTCACGGAGGATGAATCAGTCAATGAAGCTACATCGAAAACACAGAAATCTGTTGGGTCAAGCCTCAAGCGATTCTTCTTTGGAAAGCCCAAGCTCAAGCCCATTGAACGTCAACCATCACAAGATGAACCCCCTGTGGTCGAGGAAGCACTGATTTTTGAGGAACCAACATACACCAACGAAAATGATTTCTTTGGCTTCATCGAGAGTCGCTACAAGGAAAGAACAGGATTCTTTGACCTCGGTAGCGGATCCCGACAAGCGCCTGATGTGACACCTCACGGGTACGCTCAAACAGAAGAAGCACGAAACTGGACCGGGAGGAAAAAGAAGGTGTCCAGCAAAGATTTCGACAAAAATGCTTACTGGAGAGAGAGGAAAGCGCTGGAAGAGTACGAAAGTGGAGCTCGCACCATGGCGGAGAAACGAGTTGCAAAGCAAAAGGCAGCTCAAGCTGACAAGGAGAAACGTGAGGCAACTAAGATCCAGGCACTGGTACGTGGATTTCTTGTTAGAAAGTCTTTGAGGAAACTAGCTCCCAAGGACAAAAATCAAAGGAATGTAAATACTCTGAAACCAGATGCACCTGTGTCGGCGGCGACAGAGCCTTCTGTTACCAAATCGCCAGGACAGGTGGCCGACGAAAGGGCCGTGACCACTCCACTCAAAGCAACTCCACCTTCCATCAAACCGAAGAATGTCCCTGATTCCAAACCTGACATGGCAACGACAAAAAGCGACGATAAACAGTCTGTAGGCGCTACTGTGGTGGCGAGAGAATCGGCGTTGAATGCCGTCCAATCCCAAGGGCACGACAAGTATCATGGCAAGGTTGGCGAGTCATCTGTCTCCAAAGGGACACCTCAATCCACTGCGCCCTCGACAAACACTGTCATTCCGAGCCATTCTTTCCTCGATGATTCCAAAACAAAGAATCAAGACCCCGCTGGTGGGCAAGGCAGTGTTCCAGTGCATCTCCGTTCGGGTCAAATGCAAAATGCGACCAAGCCCAAGCCGATTGAGTGTTCGCAAAAGAATACATCAGCAAAGGTGGCCTCCCATGGCCAAGTCGTGACATCTGCAGCGGGGACGTCTTCAAGTCCAGACCCTTCCAATTCAACCCCTGTGGCAAACGCATTGATTGAGCAGGCAACTCCTGTTTCAAGAGCAGACCCAGATCCATTCCCTGTTGCTGACCCTGCACCGAAGAAACTAGTTGCGACACAGCCGGGTGAAAAGGTAGTCAGAAGGGTCGTTATCCGAAAGGATGGTACAAAAGTTGTGCAAATTCGAAGGATTCGTCGAGTTACCCCTGACGGAACCATCAAGGTCCCGTCAAAAGCAGCAGAAGAAAACCAAGGGACTTCGAATCGAATCCATGGAAGGGGTCTTTCGGTTTCAACTCCAACAACGTCAACGAGCATGACCACGACACACAATTCTACTCAAAGTCCAGGACCAGGATATCTGGTTGAAGTCAAGTCGTCTGTGGACGTTGATATATCGGAAGATGTGAGCATTGATAAAGCATACGCGGATGATGATGGAATTAAAAAATCAACGACCAAACGGTCTGGACGCAAGCCCACCACGACAAAGTCGAAGAAACCTGTTGCCGAGGTCGGAGGAAACCCAGAAGACCCAGAGAAGGGATATCATGATGAAGGTGACTTCACTGATTCTTCAAGAGACGTCCTGGATGAAAGCTGGTGGCTTCCCAAGTTCGGGACCGTGGACACAAACATCTACCGACAAGACGTGTATGTCCCGGAGCAGCCACGACCATACGATGAATACAGACGATCACCAAAAAAGGCGTCAACGACAAGCTACTGGGAGATTGTCCGAGACCGATACCTTCCCAGCGGGCTTGGCTTGTCAGGTGGCGACAACTCTGTTACCTTTGTCCCAACAATGTATGCATCAAAGAATCCCGAATTGGAGGAGATATCCACTACCCAAAATCAAGCAGCAGATGTATCTTGGGTACCACGGGGAGATCTTGACTTGCAATCGGTGGACGTCAGTGCCACGACAGGTGATACCAGTGAAAGCAAGTGGGCACCAAGAACATTGGGCAAACAGAGGAGTCAACGAATTGATTTCAGTGGCGTTGTCAACGACTCGCCATCACAGTCTAGGAACAATTCTTTCCGTTGGGCTCCTCATCTATCGAATAATAACGAGAAATCCCTTGCGGTGAGGATGGTATATGGTGAAATTCCAGCAGAAACGGATGTGCTGGATGTCGAAAGTCCCCCCGAGATTGACTTAGAAGAAGGTCTTCAGCGAGAAATTGTTGAGGAAGACAAGGTAATACGAGCACCTTCGAATCCAGGTGCAAGGTGCAAGACAATGCTTGTATGCCTCCTTATTCTGTGCATAATAGGAGGAGGCATCATTGCTGCTTTCTTTTTTTGGGCGGATGCTCCATGGGAAGATTGGTTCTAAAAGGGGTGTGATTTATGTAAGAATGTACAGATGAAACTGCAACCGAGGGAATGGTCACAGTTTCAATAATATGAGTGATAGTTTGAGTGTTGTTAGCACGTCGTGCATCGTATGGCAGTATGCCATCAGACTGGGCACCACACTTTATCTGCTGCCCATAATGACATATTGGACACGTAGTGTAAACAGCTAGGATGAGCCAGAATACAAATACTGTGTGCAAACTTACTCCCAAAGCAAACCCCCACTTGAAACAGAAGCAACACTCCCAAGCATGTGCCTAGTCCGAGTCTTTTGTATCGGTTTGTTCATCGACGGTAGTAGCTGCAGGAATCATTACTTTCTTGTCGGCGTGCCTTACCTCTCCCACCGAGAAGTCGAAGGGGTCATATCGCTACTCGTAGGGCCACGGCCATCGCCTGTACTACCGGTAGTAAATAATGTACCGGTGGTGCCTAAAGTCACTTGGGGAGGTACCATGATGAAGGCTGCAACACAATGAGGCTGGTATCGTTTGAGAACGACAAGTAAATCTAGCTATCGAATCTCAGGGAAGTACATACAACTTCAAACTATATATTTTGTCTTTTTCTTGGCATCCCGGCCTACTCCGATGGTTCATCACAGGCTGGAGTCACGTTCTTCTTGGTGAAACACCAAGCCATGATCTTGTCCGACATGTATGTTGGATCTCGGGGTCCGATAGTATCTGTCATGGACAAGAACACAACAAAGGATCCGATGGTAGCTTGGAGAATGGCCATTACCAGCACCAAACCGAATTGTTTGAAAAAGATAATGATGGTGAACAACATAATCAAGGACGAAAGAATCGTTGCCGCAGCTGTCGATAGAATGGAGCGTCCCATAGAGACCAAGGCAAACTTGGTCCGTACACCACGACTTGTATGTCCTGGAAGCTTGGTATATGCGAAACTGAAGTGAATCACAAAGTCAACACTCACTCCAATCAAAATGGCGAAACAGACCGACTCCAAGAACCCCAAAGTCCACCCCATTGAGACCAATGTTGCTGTCACTGATACCAACACATACCAGATGGTAATCGTCGAGAAGAATGTCAACACTGGGGACCTTGAGACAAGCAGAATGACGAAGGCAGAGCACCCAATGGCAATGGCAACAGCCGAATAGGCGGCTGAAATCATACGCCCATTCGTATCATACCACCAGAAATCATAAGAAGAGAAGAAAGCCTTGTTGACTCCCTCGGGGGCTGTGTCCATGGCATCGCTCACCCAATTTTCGATCAAAGTCCATTCCGCATCGAGGACATCGTATTGGTCGTCGTAGCGAACGCGACTGGCAAAGGGGAAAAAGACAATCTTGACCTTGTCTTCATAGGACAAGACGTAGTACTCATTGACGCTCTTGGACCAAGTGATCATGCATGAATGGAAGTTGCCGGGGCTCATTGGGAGGCCAACGGCTCCGCCACAATTCTCAGCATAGATATCTTCAGGCTCCTCAGCTGAAGCTTGCTCTTGCAACCATGCGTCGAACTTTTGCATGGGACATGAATAATTGGCCTCGGTTTCAATGGCAAAGTCTTGTTCGAAAATTTCATCGCAAAAGTTGCTGAGGTAAACTTGGTTTTCCTCCGTTGATGGGTCAAAGTTTTCATCCAAAACCAGTTGAGACCATTCATCAGGATCGTCTAAAGCAACCAAGAGAGATAAGTGAGTGTACTGATGGATCACAAACATGGGGAGACCACAAAAATCTTCAAGTACGTACTGTGGTTTCCGGTATCCGCTGCTTTGACTCCCCAAATCATGGTAGCAGTGCTTCCAGTCGACTTCTCCAAGACTGTTGACAACAAATTTTGGCGCCACGCGTAGTTCTGCTCAAATTGTACATTCTCTTCCAAGATGCGTACGTCTGAGCTAGTGGGAAGGTCAAGCTTGGATGCAAAGTATGTACACACTGCAATTGCTGTCACGGATGCCACCAAGAGAGGCCAACGGAACCTGTGAAGAACGTTGTCGTAGTACACAATGAAGAGCTTTTGAAGGCCGTCGTACGTTTCTTCATCGTTCAATTCATCCTCAGTAGGTTGACGGTTGTGCTTCATTTGTACCTCTTCGTCTTCTATTTCTTCTTCTGTGGGGTTGTGGTCCTTTCGTGATGTGCACGAAAAAGACAAATGAACACAACAACTCACTCCATCAATACCCCTTGAAGCCACAGCATTGTCATAGATGCAAAGGGCAGGGAATACGAGAAGCATATTCATGAGGTAATCAAATATCACGAGGAGCCCGCAAAAAACGGAGAACATTTTGATTGGAGCAACAGGACAAATGGCCGTTGCAAAAAAGGCAACCGATGTTGTCAACGTAGTCAACAACATGGCCTCGGCCGCGTCAGGAAGAGCAATGGCGGCAATTCGTTGGACATCAGCTGTGGGGTACTTCACTCTGGCATTCCTCCACTTGTCAACGGCAATGAACACATCTCCGGCTCCCAATGCGAAAACGACAAAGATTCCAATGAAGTTCAAGAATGGAAAGTATGAGAACTGGAGGATCACTGTGTAAGTGAAGTAACTCAAAGGGAAACTCAAGATGATTTGTAAAAGGCCCATGGTCGTCAAAAAAGGCGAACGGGTATGCAGAAAGATGGCAGTCACTACCACCAGTGAAGTGGACAAGGCCAAGATCATATCTCTATTCAATACCTCGTCCAAATAGATATCGAGGAAGTCCTCCAATTGAGTATCATACGCACCCTGCACGAGCTCACCAGCTTTGTCGTAGTTGTCAAGTTCATCGTACAGAGAATCAATGTCGTCAATAGTAGCAAAGATGGAACTGGTGAAAGCAGACTTTCCGTCTTCACTGAAACCGTCTTCGACGAAATCAGGTGAAAAGTAATCAGGACAAGATTCAGGAAGAGGCCCATCGCTCGTGATGTCATAGAAATTGTTGATGTCCTCAACACAAGTAGTCCATTGGGACTCAACATCCGGCTGAATAGGCCCCCAAGCCTCTGCCAGCTCAGTACAGCTCAAGCTGAATCCATCGTCAACAGTGAGACGAGCATAGAGCACAATGGAGTATGGTGGTAGGCACCCACTGTCGCAACTAATACAGAGTCCTTCTGCTTCGAGGTGTGCTTGAGTGTTGGCTTCGGCTTCGCAGATTTCGGAAAGAAGCCCTTGATCTAGGACAGAACTTTGCCTATCTCTTGCTTTCCAAACAGGCCACAGGCGGCTTTCGGAAGTCATGTTCCCAGAAGTGTACCAGTCCATGTCACACCCATTCACATCAAGATTTTCTTGCAACTTGCGCTCTAGGTCTGGCGTGAGGTGGAATGGAAGCTTGTTGTGAGAGATCTCTCTCCCAAACTCGATGCGATCTGCCCTAGGGCGAAATAGGGAGAAGAGTGTATCAGGAACGGGGATACGGGAGTGCATCAACTGAGTTGCGTCACCAAGGCGCCGAGACTCTTCGTCGTCATCAGATTCCCATCCTGGCTGAACGTTATTAAGCAAATCTTCCCACACAGCATCTCCTCCGAAAAAGAGCTCCTCTACGTTGCCTTCTGTCAACATTACCTGGGTGTGTCTATCAGCAATGAGGGTGCCTCGGCTTTGCCATCCTGCATTGTCAGCACTGACACTGAAATCTCCAACAACCATGCCAATCATGCCAATGACTACAGCCAGGATGAGCGATGTCCACATGTGAGTATGGGGGTATCGGGCGATGCGCATGGCGACATTTCCGAAGAACCCAATGCTGGGCTCTTCATCATTGTCAGATGAGGAACCTTCATCAACTCGCATGGAACCGCCGCGAAACGTGTCCTGAAGATCATCTTTTTGCTTTTCAGCATCAACGTTTTGCTTGTCGGTAGAGGAGTTCATTGAGCGTGTTTTTGTGATTTGTTTCCTTGTTTCCTTGCTCCATTTTTGTGAGGACAAATGGAAGCAATTTTGATTTCAATGGAGGAGTGGGGATTCATGATGTGGGAACATTGCGGAACGAACGTAATTAGTCAAAGTGTCTGCGGGAATAGAACGTCCTCATTAATTTCCAACGCTCAGGAAAAAATGAGGAGTGCGATTATTTTTACTTAAGGAATAGCGGCACCTGAATCCGCCATGCCTCGTTGATAGTTGAACCAAATCCGCCATGCCTTGCTTCACATTCTAACATGGCGGGTAGAAGCGCCATGCCCTCCATCGGAGTGGAAATACAGAGGTAACTCCAATGTTTCTACACTGTGATGTAGATACATCAGTGCAAGCATACCGGTGTAGCTTGAGATGGTTTGCAGCACAGTACGAGTACGAGTCCCCTCGATCTGTGAGTCAGCCACTCCATGCCAGAATGAAAATAGGATAATCTAAGCCCCCTCAGTGTCGGGTTGGACTAACACTATCTACCGTTGAAACCAACTATTTTGCACCCAAACATGATGCCATATGCAAGGAAGTTCAACGAAAACAGGAGGCCTCGAAGTCTTTGGATAGAGTGGTTTGTCAGAAGTGAGGCGTTATAATTGAATGTTGACAGTCCTAGCATAGAACATTGTCATTATGGAATGAACTCATCGATTGTTTGAACCATGGCATCATGATCAAAATCTCCCGTGAAGACGCAGCTGCCCAAATCTCCCTTGAGCAAGATTAATCGAAGCTGTCCGTTTGCTACCTTTTTGTCAGCTGCCATGTACTTCAAGAAAGTTTCCCGCTTCATGGGCGAGTCTGCTGGAAGGCTTGTTGGCAAACCAGCCCGCTCAAGTAGCTTGTAGATTCGCTCCACGAGGTCTTGAGAAATCCAGCCCATTTTTGCACTCATCTTTGCTGCCATGACAGTTCCAATGGCAACAGCTTCTCCATGTAACCAATGTCCATAACCAGATCCACTCTCAATGGCATGCCCGAATGTGTGTCCGAGATTTAGAGTAGCTCGAAGCCCTGCTTCTTTTTCGTCAGCCTTGACAACAGCGGCCTTGTTTTGACAGGATCGTTGAACTGCATATCTCATAGCCACAGGGTCTCGTGCCAAAAGCTTGTCAACATTAGCTTCCAACCATTCAAAAAACTCAGCATCACGAATCAATCCATACTTGATAATTTCAGACACACCACTCTTCAATTCTCGGTCTGGAAGTGTGGACAAGTTTTCCGTATCCACAAAGACACATTGGGGTTGATGGAACGAACCAATCATATTCTTGCCGAGAGGGTGGTTGACACCAGTTTTCCCACCCACAGAACTATCCACCATGGCCATGACAGTAGTGGGCATCTGAACGAAGTTGACTCCGCGTTGGTAAATGGCTGCTGCAAATCCGACGACATCACCGATGACACCTCCTCCCAAGGCAAGGAAGGTACACTTGCGGTCTAACCGTTCCTCCAAAGCCTTGTCCAAAATTCGTTGCATAATTTCCATGTTCTTGTGTTTTTCACCATCTGGTAGAACTAGTGTACAGACTTCTCGATGACGACCCACAAGCTCCGCGTACTTTTTCAAGTAGAAAGGTGCGACGCGATCGTTGGTGATGAGCAGAGCTTTGGTACCAGTTATGTGAGAAGTCAACATTTCCTCCACCTGTTGATCCGAGTATCCAGTTCCAATGTAAATAGGATAATCTCTTCCATCTGCGAGATCAACCTTGACAACATCGACATTGTCCATCGTTCCAGACATGGCGAGGGCACTTTGCGAGGGAGTAGACAAAGCCTTGCCCAGAGCAGGGCCTACTACTGGGAGGAAGGCGTCCGTAGCGGACACAAACACAAGGAGAAGTACACAGATTGCTGGTAGAGACATGTTTGCAATTTGTTGAAAGATAAACTACAATCGCTTGAAACAATCCGATTCGAGGACGCTGAAGCAAAGGGCAGCCTCAGGATGATGTGACAGGGGCAACACACCGTGCAAGATCGCACGTTTGAGTCTGGGCCGGTTGTCGGCCAACCAGCCGGTTGCCGCACGGACTCTGGTGGGTGGTCGGTCAGACGGATGAAATCGACGTCAGCAACATCCGAACGACGCGTCAACATTTCTTTTTGCTCGCCGAAAACATTAATTCCATTTACCCAAAAAAGAACTGGGAAAGGCGAAGTAGAAACAACCACCAAGGTAAAGACCTTGTTCTGTTGCTGCGCCACAACCAATCGATACTTCGCCGTTGGTGCGTTGAAAAAATACTCCCTTTTTTGAAATGCAACAAGACAAGGCTCTTGACGACCTTCCACCTCCAGCCGAGTTCGTTGCTGTGAAGACACGGCGCCCCCAAGCGTTGTCGTTACGGAAAATGGTATTGATGATCTGTAGTTTTAGAATCGTTTTGTATTAACTTCATGTTCTTAGTACAGTATTGATAGGACTACTCTAAAGGCCATGAAGTGGAGCACTCAGCACATGTAGAAACATATATCATGGGGGAGGGGCCCATGCTGTCAACGACAATAGCAAGCTATTTAGGCGTTCTCCTCCTCAACAGCAGCGGCGGCCTTGGCAACCTCAGAAGGGACCTCAACCTTTCCGTGCTTGGAAGCGCGGATCTCCATGAGCTCCTCAACGTGCTTGTTCTCAGGGGGGGAGAGGTCGTAGGCAGCTCCACGGTGGTGGGAGATATCAAGACCAACCTCTTCCTCAAGAGGGTCGACGCGGAACATACCGGCGGCGTTCAAGACGAAGAAGAAAGGAGTCATGACGAAGAAGACCCATCCCAAGACCCAGACGACAGAGACGAATTGGACCAAAAGAAGGTTGGCGTCTCCACTTCCGCGTCCCCACTCGTAGAACCATCCCAAGTGGTCGGTAGGGTATCCAGCATAGGTCATGGCACCCTCCTCGGCGAAGAGACCGACGGCGAGGACTCCCCACATACCGTTGGCGAAGTGGACAGGGATAGCATCGACGGCATCATCAATCTTCATCATGATCAAGAACTTGGAGAATCCAACGTAGACCCACCCGGCAACAATTCCGATAACGATGGCAGCTCCGGGGGTGACGACAGAGCATCCGGCAGTGATACCGACAAGTCCACCAAGGGCTCCGTTCATGGCCATGGTGAGATCATAAGAAGCTTCTCCAGTGGAAGCCATCTCGAGGAAGGTATCAGTGAACATAGCAGTGACACATCCAGCGGCGGCAGCCAAAGTGGTGGTGACAGCGCACAAAGCAGCGGTAGCACCAGAGCCGGAGTTGTCAATGGCAAGGGCGGATCCAGGGTTGAATCCGTACCATCCGAACCAAAGGATGAAGGTTCCAAGGATTTGGAGGGCAACAGAGTGGGCAGGGAAAGAGGTGGGGGTCTCGAGGGCGTTTCCATCCTCATCGTAGAATCGTCCCTTGCGGGGGCCGAGGATGATAGCGGCAACAAGGGCGGTAGCTCCTCCGGTCATGTGGACAACACCAGATCCGGCGAAGTCAATGACACCAACTCCCCTCCATGGGTCAGCAGCGAAAGCGCTCAAGAAACCACTTCCAGACCAGATGGATCGGACAACAACGGGGTAGACAAATCCAGTAAGGAAAACAGAGTAGCACAAGTAGGCTTGCATCTTGCATCGCTCAGCGACAGTTCCGGCGACAATAGTAGCAGCGGTGGCGGCGAAAGCAAATTGGAAAAACCATCCAATGTAATCAGCTCCAGTGCTGAAGTCACGGATGAAGAAGTTGGCACTTCCAATGAAGGTAGTCTCCGAGGAAGAGTTGTTGTCGTAGGCGAAGGCGTAACCAATGGTGTAGAAACCAATGGCACCACCACAGGCATCCAACAAGTTCTTAAGCATAATGTTCTTGACGTTCTTTTGACGAACGGATCCAGCACAAAGCATGGCGAATCCAGATTGCATCATGAAGACGAGGGCACCAGCGAAAAGGAGGAAGAAAGTGTTCAAACCATCCTTGGTGTCGTTCAAGTTCTAAAGAAAAATAAATCAGCTTCCGTATCATCGAATCAAAATAAAAAGGCAACGGCAACTTACGTTCTCAACCATGCAAATGGCAGTGGCATCGGGTTGCGTGACATTGTCAACGCCGGAGCAGAAAGCCTCCATGTAGTCACCGTCGTAAGCAGCCATTGTATATTCTGCACAAGAGAATTTAGAGTGAGTCCCAGAAAATTGAAATGTTCAAAAGAAACTGTTCGACCGCCAAGGAATTCCCAAGTGAAACCATTCTTCAACTACCCAACAAAACCAAAGGTGGCGCCCGCACTGTAACAATGTAATTCCAACATACCTATTGGCAAGTCGAGCTATGTTTTCAACAAGATATAGTCGATGAAATTGTGAGTGCAAGACGAAATTGAATTGATGAGGCTTCTTGTGCAAAGTTCGCAAGTCGAAGCAGAACTTCCCAAAATCTACGCGGAAGATGAAGCGAAAGAAAGCTGTCTGTGGCTATTAGTCAGAGCCTTTTCATGCAATCTCCTCCGTTTTTCATTAAGTAACTTCTTCTCACTTCGTACTCACCTACGTCGAAATCCATATGTAAAATTTCTCCACATGTCTTGAAGGGTTCTAGTGCATCAGGACGTCTGTCATTCGCTGTATTGTTTACAAATGTTACACAATAATATGGACAAAAAACAGACATATACGGAAGCGCGCCTCAAATTTTGAAATTTTTGTACACGGTCATCAAATACCAACTGCCTAGTCAGCGCTCAGAACTTGTGCCGGAAGTTCTGAAATCGCCTCAGCATCATCACACGGTTGGATGCCAGTCGATGCTGCTAGAGCACTGGTCTTACACTCTTCACGCTTCCGTGGTGCAAATGCGTTCCAACGGATCAGCTACCTTCTTCAAAGTGCACTTTCCATCACACAACGGAAGCTGCTTTCTTGTAACCAGCGCGGATTCGTAGTACGTACCAATCTTGCAATTGTCGAGTTCGTCCTTCAGACGTGTATGGTATAGTACAGGAAGTGCCCCTGGTACCAGGTACGCGTACCGGTACTACTATGCCATGTAGAATGTACGAGGTACAAACAAGGTATAAATTAGCAATGTGGAGTACATTCATCACCACAACATCGCATAGTACAGGAAGGGCTACTGATGTGCGTGCGTGATGCGAGAGCTTACTTGCTCCTAAGGAGGGAATATCTAGAGTATTGAACAGAGGCAAGAGTTACGCTCCTGAAACTACAGGTGTATAGGATTGGGGAGGTACGATACTTGTAGCTTGAATCCAGCAATTTGGGTCGAACTAGTCAGTCTAGAGTGGGTTGACTTTGGTCTGTAAATCGTCCGTGTGGGTGTCTCATCTCACACCAACAGTTTGGTGGATTGACAGTAGTTGTGACAGTAAAGTCCATCTTCCACCCTTCCACAATCCCATCTCCAAGTATTTGGCACCATGGCAGACACATCGAGTACACGTGTTTGTATAAAGAATCTCCCCCCTACAGCTACTGAACAAGATGTGAAGGAGCACTTGAAAGAAACTTCCAAGCAACCCATTGACATCACCGATTGCAAAGTTCTTAAGAATGCAAAAGGCAAGTCGCGAAAAGTTGCATTCGTTGGTTTCCGACATGAGCATCAAGCCAAGTACGTCGTTGATACGTTCCATCGTACTTTTATGCGTATGTGCCGCTTGGCAGTTGAACCTGCCATGAGGAAGAAAGACGAACAACCCATCGCTACTGGAGAGACAGAAAAACGTGACAACAAGGAGGCGCCAAAATCGAAGGTGGCTTCCAGTCATCGCGAAGAAATTGCCCAGATTGTTGGAGGAAGTGGCTCCAAGGCCAAATTTTGGGCCAATGATGAAGAAGCACCAGTACTAGAAACCGAAGAGCATGTCGACGACATGGATGGAGCGGCATCAGACTCTGACGACAGCGATTCAAGTTCAAGTTCGGACGACGAGGAAATGTCTGACAACGAAAAGGTCCATCCAGTGAAAAGTAAAGTGAGCTCAACCAATGCTGATTTGGACTTCTTGCGGTCAAAGCAAAAGACAACTGAAGACCTGGAGGATGATACTAGTGTACACTCCGATGCTGTTCCCGATGATGGGAACAAGGATGACGCGACTTCAGACTCTGATACTAGTGATAGTGATGACAGCGACGAAGCTCCCTCGACAAACGAGACTGCTGGAGGAAAGAGCAAGTCTTCCGAAAAGCAGGAAGATGAGAAGGACGACGACGATGGTGAACATGATGATGCAAAGGCTAACTTGTCACAAAGCCGTTTGTTCATTAGAAATCTACCATTTGGAACTACAGAAGAGGAATTGGATGAATACTTTTCTTCGATTGGAACTATTATTGAGTGCCATATCCCCGTTGACGACCAAAAGCGAAACAAAGGTTTTGCGTTCGTTCAATATGCTTCGGCAGCAGATGCTTTGACAGCTCGTCAGCGTTTGGACAAGGTGGATTTCCAAGGACGGCTGCTTCACATCTTGCCAGCCAGACCTTCGCCTGAGGCCACAACATCAACAAACGAAGAGAATTTGACATGGAAACAGCGTCAAGAACTCAAGCGGAAGGAACGGGATACCTCCACCAAAACTGGAGAGAGCGCCAAAGGATGGTCCGCCAGTTTTGTTCGAGGAGATGCTGTCGTCGACAGCTTGGCAGACCGACTTGGACTTGGCAAGGGGGATCTATTAGGAGTTAAGGACAAGCTTTCGTCTGGCGATGCTGCTGTCCGATTGGCCCTTGGGGAAACCCAGATCATTGAAGAGAACAGAGAATACTTTCGTCAGCATGGTGTTGACATGGAGGCCTTGGTCGGTTTCAGCACAGCTGGGGCGAACGCTGATCCGGCTGCTCCTGTTACAAGGAGCAAGACTTCCATTTTGGTGAAGAATTTACCCTTTGATACGAAAGTGGAAGAGCTCAACAAATTGTTTCAATTGAGTGACGAGAACATCACCATTCTCCTCCCACCTTCTCGCACCATTGCATTGGTTCAGTATGGACATTCAACAGATGCCAAGAAGGCATTCAAGAAGCTTGCGTACCGCCGTTTCAAGCATGTCCCAATCTATCTTGAATGGGCTCCTGTGTCAGCCACCATCTCAGGAGACAAGGGCGCAGCATCGAGTGGCAAAGCCAAAAGCATTGATGATGCACGCAAGGAAGCAACTGTTCTTGAAGATGAAATCCGTGATGCAGACATCCCTGTCGGACCTACGGCCACGATTCATATCAAGAATCTGAACTTCTCCACATCCGAGGAGACGGTTCAGCAACTTGTGGAAAAGCACGTCGGGAAGGTTATATCTGTTCGTATCCCAAAGAAGGTGGGAGCTGTGACAAAAGAAGGTGAGCAACCACACCTCATGTCCATGGGATATGGATTTGTGGAGTTGGACTCTGTGAGTGCAGCTCAAAAGGCTATCAAGGTTCTGAACGGCAAGCTGGTGGAAGGACATGATTGGAAGGTATCTATTTCCTCTTCTTCCGCCCAAGGCAAATCGGCGGCTCCACCTCCCAACGTTCAAGGAGGAAAGCCTACCAAACTGATTGTCCGCAACATTGCTTTCCAAGCTACTCGGACCGAGCTCCTCAAGTTGTTTGGAACGTTTGGTCAGCTACGAAGAATCCGTCTTCCCAAAAAGTTTGACGGATCCCACCGTGGCTTTGCCTTTGTCGAATTCTTGACACACAAGGAAGCCTTGGCCGCCATGACATCCTTGTCACGCACTCACTTGTACGGTCGCCATTTGGTCCTGGAATGGGCCACGGATGATGACCAAGATGTGGAACGGTTGCGTGAAAAGGCCACCAAAGATGTCTCAAGTAGTGGACCACCCAACAAGAAGATTCGTTTCAACTAAGTTACAACTATTGGGGCTTGATAGCCAGCTAAGTGTAAATGAATATCGTTGGACGAAACTGTTTTCGTTTTCCAGTAGTGCCGTCGTTCCATCAAACACGTCTGTTTCGTGATTCATAATCTGATTGTGAAAGAGTTCTGGTTGAAGAATCATGGTCGTGGTTCGCTTCCAGAAAGAGCCTGAGCCTGCAAGAAAAGGAAACAGGAAACCAGTTCCACAACAACAACAAAAAACACATGGACGAGGAAACCACCATTCGAGTCCCTCCATCAAGACAACAAACAGAACAAAGAGAGTGGAAACACAATACGGTAGTCCTTGGGATAGACCTTCTGGTAGAGTCGTATGAATCGAACCATCAGTGGAGGCAGGTGCTGGAGCCAGTTGTTGTCCTCCATTCTTCCATTTGCAGCATCTTCTCGACGTCGTGGTGGTGGCTGTACCCGATCCTTTTCTTCCCTTGCCAAGCGATTGCCCAGTTCCAATTGGCATCTAGACGACAACCTCACTTACCTTGCAAACTATAGCAGCAACCACCACCACCACAACAACAACAACAACCCGAATCCAACGACACACGACGACGACGACGACATGAAATTGATTTGTTTGCGCCACGGCGTGAGCGTCGCCAACGAATGGATGGAACAACCCGGTAACGAATGGGGAAGTCCCAACTTTCAAGACAATGAAAAAGCCGATGCTGAACTTTCCGAACGCGGACGTCATGAAACCTCCACCTACGTGGCCCAACAAATCGTCGAATCCACCGACTGGATTCCCCTCTTGAAACAAGTGGAACTGGTATTGGTATCTCCGTTGACAAGGTGTTTGGAAACCTATCAGTATGGAGTCAAGCCATTGTTGTATTCGTTCTTTTATACACCTCTGATTCCACCCGTGGTGGCCTTGCCGTTGTTGCGGGAACGCGTGTATACCACCTCGGATACGGGGCGGCCTGTGGGCGAGTTGCAAAAAGCCTTTCCGGATGTGGACTTTTCCTTGTGTCCTGCCGATCCTTCCGTATGGTGGTATACGGGTGAGGAATACGATGGCCAGGATGGTGTATATGAGGAATGGAGACCGCACGGAGAACAGCAATGGTATGGGGTGTTGGGAGAACCGGAAGCCGTGTTTGAGGCCCGGATGAGAGAATTGGACAAGTTTTTGGCCAGTCGACCAGAGCAAACGATATTGATTGTGAGCCATTGGGGTGTATTGCGTCACTTGTCGAATGGAACGGAATGGAAGAATGCCGAGCTAAAGATGGTAGAGCATACCATGGAGAATGGAAAGCGGAGGTGCGAAATGATACTAGGATAGAAGAATGCGGTGGACTGACTAAAGGAATAGTTGTACAAACGATGGCTGATATTGTTATACCAGCATAAGCTTTAGGAGGAATCCACCGACGCCTGGCTCTGACTGGGCATGACATTCTTGTGAATCCTGCGTTCGGGCAAATCCCCCTTGTCTACTTGATGAAGTTCACACAAGTCTCTCCAGTCCTTCATGGTAAACGCAAGAATCCCCTGCTTGGCGGCGGGAGGTTGTCTAGACTCTTTGACGTATTTGAGGACCATTCCAGGATCTGCCGTGACGCCATCAATGTCGAGGCTTTTGTGCCGAACCGAGAGTGCGGCAGCCCCCTTTTTGATCAAGAAGGAATAGTGAAAGATATTCTCTACCGACTGCGTGAAGGAATTGGGGTTGAGGAGAAACTGCCAGGCACTGTAGAGAAGGAGTGAGGGAACCAACCAAATCAACAAGGCAACGACCACAACAATAGTAGAATGACAAGGGACAAACGTACTCGATATCGACTCCATGCTTCTTGAGTTTCTTGGAGACTTGTGGAGGAATCTCATTGTTGTGCAACTCTTGCAACCGACGCTTGTTCTCATTGTAACGCGTATTGACCTTGTCGGTGAGAACTTTGGACATGTCTTTCATGCTTTGTTCCGTGGCGGAAAGCTTGTTGTCATCCCGCTCGGTATGCGTCTTGACATCTTCGGGACGTTGTTCGACTGCATCATCTGTGGCTTGGCGACGACGTTGGACGGTACGGGTTCGTGTGACAGGAGGGCGGCCGTTCAACAAGGGACCTTGTAGATAACAGACTCCCGAGGGAAGGGCGTTGAAACAAGCTCCAGCTGCTTCTCCGAGAATATTCCAATTGAATTGATTGGACCGTTGACCCGTGGCACGGGAAGCTTCCCGAATGCGCTCGGTGAGTTTGTCAATGAGACGATCCGCATCGTATCGGGGGACCTGTCCACAGAGACATGTCCAACGATGGAGTGAGAAAGAATCGTCCTACACTAATAGAAGCAAGGAACCAATGTATACGAGAGTTGGTACGTACCTGCACGAGACCATCCACAAGACGGGACGCCTTGTTGGCAATCGAAATCAAGTTCTCTCCATCCAGAACAGCTTCTCGTGTATACCGCACAGAATGAAAGATATCATTGTTCCGATCTCTAGCTTCTTCTACCCCCAAGGAATCCTTTTCTTGAAGGTCCTTGAGGAGGGCTCGTTGTTGTTGTCGAATTTGCCGCCGTTCTTCTTCCGTCTGTCCCGAGTCTTCCATTACGCCTCCTTCGGAAGGTTCGCTACTAGCATCTTCTTCTACGGAAACGTCTTCGTTTTCATGTTGATACTCTTCTTCTCGTTGATACCTGGACTTGGACTTGGGCATGATGATGCTGATGCTGATAAATGGATGGATGGATACTCGTGTGAGTACGAGTATCGTGTCGTACAAGTACAAAATATGGGATGGAACACAAATAGTAATGGCAGACGTTGTTGTCGTTGTTGGCGGGACAGTGCCGGGTGCCTTTTGGAAGACAGTAGACCTTGTACGTAGAAGATCTGACTTCCAGAATGGCGCGCCACGTGGTGGATGGGGGAGTTGGGTTGTTGCCTCCTCCAGCATCACCTGCTGATCCCCCTTTTTCCAGCAGCACTCTTGACACCTTGGATTACCACCAACCATATTCACCGGTCACTACGACAACAACAACAACAACAACAACGATACTATATAGACGACATTCCTTTTTCTACAACATGAAGAGGATGAAATCTATTCGGTTAGCAACATGGATTTTGCTCTATCTTCTTGGAATTACGCTACACATATCTTGTGTCTTGGGACAAGAACCAGGGGTGCCACCACAGCAACCCGAGGAGCTTAGCGTTGATGGCGACGGCAATGGCAATGACTACGACAACGACAACAACAATAGCAACAACAATGTTTCTATCCATCCACCTCTTGTACAGCAACGCAAAGAAGAAGACGCTTTGGAGAAGAATACATCCAAGGAGAGTGGTGGTGGTACTGGTGGATCCGAAAAGGAAACGACACGACTCTGGGGTTCCTCGCGACCACCATCCACGTCTACCCCTCCGGATTCGTCGTCCACAGACCCCTCCAATCGAACCAAAGGAAGCATGAACTCTCCCTTGTTTGTCAAACCCGGCGGCGGTGGCAGTGGCGCCAGTGCGGCTACCAACACTTCCACTGGATTTACGATTCATTGTCGTGTCTACACGGATCCCATGGACAAAATGGCTCATTTTGACAATACTCCTTCTCTATTGTTACCCTACGGAGATTGTGGTGTCTTGGGTTCCAACACATTGTCGATTCCTACCCGCCATGTTACCTTTCGCCAATTGTTGGTTGGGAGTGGCTCTGTTCCCACCGCCTTTGGTGGCGATGAGTTTGGTCCCCATCCACAACTGCTCGTCGCCTTGGCACCCATGGAAATCTTGTTGAATTCTGGTCAAGTGCAAAAGTTTCAACCCGGCGATATCATTTTGTTGGAAGATGTCATTGATGGAGGACATATTCTCAAAGCGATTCCGTCCAATGCTGGACGACCAGAGGATCGGACGGCCATGCTCTTGACATTGGATCAAAATTATCATCATGTGGGAAAAGATAAAACCAGTTTGGATCGATATATTCAACGTGCCTTGTTGGACAATGATATCTCTACAGGAGGTCCCTGTCCGATTGGAGAGTCCTCTGCATCATCATCGACATTTTCGTCCATGGAGGGTGTTGTACAAAACTCTTTAGGATTGGCGGCAGTGCGAAAAAACTTTCAACAAGTACAACAAACACTACAGCCTTTTTCCATGCGCCGATTTTCCTTGGCTGTCGTCGGTCTCTCCTTGTCCACTGTCTTGGGTGATTATATGGGAAAGGTAGCCCCGCTTTGGTTGGCTGTGGCCTTTGGTGGAGGTTGTTTTGTCACGGGGGGCACAGTGTTGTTTGTCAAAATGGCCGAAACGGTTTGGGAAGAGGTAGAAATGTGGAAGGAACGACGACCCTTTGCACATGGTGTATCCCCGCCATCGTCACTTTTGTCCAACTCAACCAAAGCTACCTTTATTCCAGCAACCAACCACCATAGCAACAAGGATACTTCTACGGCATCTCGGACCTCCGAAACGACGGAGGAACTAAAGGCGGGTGACACTACTACCGGTACTACACACCTCGCAGAAGAGGAGAGTGCCGCCAAAGACATTTGATGGAATGCATTTTTGTCCTTTTGGGAGTGAATATTGCAAATGTATCATGGATGGAAGGAATATCTTTCTTGATGTTGTGATTGCTAGCTACGACTACGCATCATCATTCATGATCCAATGAGTGATACAACAATCGAGGGGACGAAAGTCTTCTCGCGTTTGACATTATTTTCGAGTGGAACAGATCTTTCACCCTTTGTTACCGCTGTCATTAAATGCTCAACTAGAGGCAGGGTTCTTTCCCGGTTGGACAGGGGACGTTGGGTCCAAGGCGTCTAATTTTGTGACAGGGACTCTTTCGCAGCAACCACATGGATTCTGCAACAAGATCTTTGGATCAGAAATCACATCCACTTTTGTTGCTGGGAGGTGGTGGTGTTCATTTTTGGCTTTGTAGAAGAGCTACTGAGGGTATGATGGACGAAAATCAGATTTCGGCTTTTGGTACTACCGCAGTACTCCAATAGTTGTTGGAACCTATACCACGAGTGCTAATATTCTGCTATTGCTACCGGTAGTACTTCCATCTTCGTAGTAGTAACAAAGCAAAAGTAGTTTTTCATAACCATAGTACTTGCTACTACCGCAGCCGCAATTTACAGCTTGCTTCACTGGAATTGCATTGAAACGTGGGTGTACTCTCATCATCATCGGGAGCGTTCTAAGGTATAGGTAGCTGAAT
>WXVQ01000209.1:0-32011 GCA_013372465.1 Nitzschia sp. Nitz4
AGGATCGATTCGCCTGTCTGCTCATCCATAGGGGATCAAACCGTATATTCTTACATCGGGGCACCATAACAACACAACAAAATTACTACTCTGCTAGATTCAAGCTACCAGAGCACTGTTGTGGCCACTGGAGTACTCGTACTGTCCTTCTAAAAGTAACTTAAAGCATCATGGATGACACAATCCGTCAAGCTCGACATCGGAAGCGTTGCGAGGAATGTGCTGCTTGTAAAGCTCCCGAATGTGGCAAATGTGAAGAATGTGTCAAGAAGCGCAAGTTCGGGGGCAAAGGCACCAACAAGCGTCCATGCGTGGAACGTCGGTGTCTGAACCTGCAGATTCGATTTGTGGGGCCTCGTACATCTGGTACCAGCTCTTCGTTGTTCCGTCCAAATGGCTCGGGAGCAGTTACTACTAGAGTTTCCGCTTCAGCTTCTGCACGTGGTTCCAGGACAAAGAGAGATTTCCCCCCAATCCCCTTCCTGCTGCATGATGAACCATCCAACAAACGAGTGTGTTTCGACAAGCACACTTTAGAAGATGTTCCTCCCACACACTTCTGCGGACTGTCTGTCCCTCCCAAGCTCGTTGGTGTTTGCGCCATGTGTGGCACAGACGATGGTCCTTCCGATCAAATCCTTCTTTGTGATGGCAAAGGGTACGTGTGGTTTGTTGGTTCTTTGTGGCTATCGACATGATATTCCCTCCCCTTTAGAACCTGCCGCATTAGTCCTCACCAATATCTGTTGCTTTGTAGCTGTGGACGTGAAGTTCATCGGTCTTGTTCATGGCCGCCTCTCCTGGAAATCCCGGAAGGAGACTTCTATTGTTGGTACTGCACCAGACAAGGCTCCACAGAGGAGCTCCAGCAATACTTCCTAGATCATGAACGTGTCGTCGATGCGTTGGCCCAGAGCATGCAAGAAGGAAAAGAGGGACTTCCATCGTCTATAGTCGACAGCCTTTTGGATCAAGATGTTGGAATGGAAATATCAACTACATCCGACACCCTGGGCCAGAAAGGCAAGCAAACCGGTTCCTACCCTCGCCGTCGTGTCGTATATCCGATGTCGGAGCTCGACTCATACCATGTCACACCAGATGATTCCTTTGTCGGCAAGCCCTTGCGTTTGTATACCTCACATCAATGTCATACTGGTCGTATCCTTCAAGTACGTTTTTTGAAACAACAGAAAAATAGGGCCGATGCCTATCCAAGGGACACGGTGTGCCTGGTTCTCTTCCCCGCTGGAAGAGATTTCCGAAAAACCCCATTCACTACATGGTTACATCTAGAGGAACATGCTATCGAGGTTGCCACGGAAATGTTGTGGGGTGTCTTGAATTCCTCATTTGTTCCCAGCCCTGGCACCAGTACTGGAACGGCAAGTGTTGCAACGGCCGGAAATACTAGCAGTAGTTCACAAGTTATGGACTCCTTGGGCACAACCGTTGTTCCTGCAGCCAATGGTATTCACCGCCAAGATACCAAGAAATCCTCTCGCTCCAGTATCAACAAACCTTTGGTACCCGCACAACTTTGGGCCAGGACGGCCCGTGAACTTGTCAAGGTCGTTAGAGTGCCCCATCATCCACATCTGATTCACGTGCAATACAGAAGAAAGACAACAAACAAAAATGATCCATCGTCACCTCCGCAAAAACGAAGAGAGTGGGGGTTGGTACAGGCTTTTGGATCAAGCAAGAATGAAATGATATACCTGCCTCGGGTCAGATTGGAATCCAAAAACGAAGGGGGGATGCCGTCGCTCCTATCTTTGGCAACTGACAGCAAACCATCCACTGTGCCGCACATCGACATTCCTGCTACGCAAGCTCGCGCCATGACATTGTTGGTGTCCATGATGGCCATTGAGAAGCAATCACAAGAACGTGTTCGACAATGGAATCAAGAATTTCCCTCATTGCAGCCCTTCCATCCTCATGCTCTGCAGCTTCAAGACGAAGGCACCTTGGGAACATTGGAATTTGATCAGACTTGTGTGAAACAAAGTCTCATACAACCATCCCCTTTGATCCCTCATGGTTTGGATCGCATGCATATTTTGGGATATATCAAGGGTTCGACGAATGCGACTGCAGATAGAGCAGCAGCGGTTGTATTCGACGGCAAAGGTTCACAACCATTGGGTATGACCAAGGATGCTGCAGCTACATTGACATGTCGACTTGTGGGGGACACAGCAGGATCGATTTGGAAAAACTCGTCATTCTCAACGTCCACGTCGTCTTGCTAGTTAAACCATGTTTGCTGGTTATTGAAGCCTACGATGGACTGCGTCATTGAAAACCCCGTTCATGGCTTGAGTAATAGTTTCACTCTCGACAGATGTGGGTAGATAGTATAGATGTAGCTCCCACAAAACTTACTACGACATACGAAATACTGCAAAATTACATTAGTTGTGAAATAAAGGCATGAAACCATGCCTGTGTAACCCTCCAGCAATTGGCAAAATCGTGCTCTTGTCATTCTTTAGCCAATCTCCATGGGGTACGTAGCACGGAATAGACTACTCGGTATTTCCTACGGCAGTCGGGGTGGATATTTGAAGAAGCCAACATTGACAAAGGTTGTATCATCTTTGCAATGTTCCCCATTCCCCTCGTCTTTGAGTCGTGGTCTTGATGTCAACCCAGATACTGTATTTTGCCATGATCAGTACTCGCACCGAGTACCTAGAGTAGTCTTGCTGTTGTCACGTGCGTGGCTCCCCGATCAATTATTGATAAACTTGGAGAAGGTTGCAAGGAATGTCACTCCTGAGTGGATTATCAGATTTTGTCTATACCCGGTAGTGTTGTTTCCTTCAAACGTGCAACCCTCCTGGAACGAACTGGCAAGAAGAAAGGATGAAGTGGTTGATGTCTTTTTTTTGTGGCCTCACCGCGAACGACACGACTTCCGATGTATAGTTCTGCGTGTCCACACCGATCGTCCACAAAGGAAACGAAGAGAGAACTCCCATTGCGGCTTTCTTCTCCTAGTACGCCGTTTTGACTGCCAACTTTTGTGAAATTCCTAGACATCAAATCTCCGAAAGGGCCAAATTGACAGCTCATAAATCAGCAGAAAGTCGCTGCGGGGCTATTTCCAAACTGTTGGCGCTGAACAGACACTGTCTTCAAACCCATGGTGTGGCACTTCCATCTTTTCGGTTGGTCCTCATAAAAATCCAAAAGCGACAGAAACTCAAACAGGAAAATCATGGATGTAAACCCTTTGAAAGGCCTCGAAACCTTGGAAGAGGGCTCTTTTGACGCTGAAGGCTCAAACAACCACGGATCTACTAGTACAGGTACAACGTCGGAACGAGATGAAGTGCAAGAAGTTTTGAATGTTTCCAAACGAGAGACATTCCGTGTTTCTCTGTGGCGACTGATTGCCACTGGCGTCTTGATCCTCACCGCAGTTGCTGTGACACTTACTACGTACTTTTTCCTCAATCGCCAGAAAACAAGAAGTTTCGAAACTCAGGTATGCTATAAAATGAACATGGCTTGATGCGTCCAAATCGTCCATTGACTGACTAAATGCGTTTCAGTTCGATCAGTTTTCTCGGAAAGTTGCAGAGGCTGCCATGACGCAAATGCATAGAGCCAGAGTTTCGCAATGGGGTTTCACCAGGACTTTGTCAGCTTACGTGTATGAAAACGACCCTGGGGCATGGCCCTTCTTCCATCTACCGCTTTTCGCAATGTACGGAAACGACTTGAGGGAACAGGGTCAATTGGAGCTTGTGATGCCATTTGTACGTGTAGAACGTGACGAACTCGAGGAGTGGGAGACCTTTGTTGCTCAGAATCACGAAGAAGCTATCATTGAGGCTCACATGACGCAGGATGGAAATCTTGACCGCCTCGTCGACAACGCCACTTCCACGTTTCACAAGCATGTCTACAGGATCACACCAGAAGGTCGTCGAGTTCCTGACGAAGATCGGGAAACCTACTGGCCTAGCATTGATTGTGCTCCTGCCCCTCACACGTATGGCATGGTAAATTGGAATTATGCTTCCAGTGAAACATATGGCCCAATGATGGATGCAATGTTGGAAATGAAGTATGAAGCAGTTCTAAGTCCAGTCAAATCATACGAAGCATCGATTGGAACCATTTTCACCGAGGAAGAACACGAAGATATGCACAAGAACCTCGATATTCTTGATGGAACCTCCTCGAGTCCTCACACGTTCTGGAGTCTACCAATTTATGAGAATCCCACGGACCACGATTCTCGCATTGTTGCAGCCCTGCAAACTACAATGGCTTGGGATGTTTTCATGCGTGGTCTGTTGCCTGAGGGTGTGAAAGGAATCACTGTGGTTCTAGACAACAGCTGCAATCAATCGTTTACCTTCGAGCTCGACGGACCCAGAGTGTATTATGTTGGGGAAGGTAAGTTGATCCCCGGATTCCGTAGTGTATTGTCGTTCTATGAAGTGATGAGTTGCTAAACAACTGGTATTGACTGCAGGGGACTTTCACGATACCAAATATAACTACATTGAGACCTACCAAGATCTCATGGAAGGCTCGTACATTCATCCCAACTTCACGACGACACCGGGACACTGTCTGTGTAAGTTTGTGTCGCCGGCCTTTTTTGGAAGTTGTACGATAATATGTGACTGACAGCCATCATTACTCTTCTTCATAACAGATTCTTTGAGAATTTATGCAACAGACAACTTTACCAGCAGCATTGAAAAGCGCATCCCAATGATATTTGCCATCGTCGTTGCAAGCTTCTTCGGTATGATCGCAGCAGTATTCTACACGTATGATGTTTTTGTACAAAGCCGCAATGACAAGCTTGTGAACAGTGCAGCACGGTCTAATGCCATTGTTGCTTCCCTCTTCCCAAGTAACATTCATGACCGTCTGCTCAATGTGCCCCAGCAACCAGCGGACATTCGGAAGAAGTCGAGTTCGCTGGGTCTGAAGGGATTCATGTCGGGCGAGTTGGGCGTTGACGATGATACCAAAAGCAAGCCTCTGGCTGACTTGTTCTTGGAATGCACCATTATGTTTGCCGACATAGCTGGATTCACAGCTTGGTCAAGCATGAGGGAACCATCTCAAGTGTTCACAATCTTGGAAACGCTGTATGGGGCATTTGATCAAATTGCCAAATCAAGGAAGGTGTTGAAGGTGGAGACCGTTGGAGACTGTTACGTCGCCGCGTCTGGCATTCCTGATTATCGCCGCGAACATGCAGTGATCATGGTCAAGTTTGCACGAGATATTCTGGCCAAAATGGTATCATTGACCAAGGAGTTGGAAGTGACTTTGGGTCCTGATACAGGCGACTTGTCACTCCGTATCGGAGTCCATTCTGGCCCTGTAACAGGAGGAGTCCTACGGGGTGAGCGTTCTCGCTTCCAGTTATTTGGAGATACAATGAATGTGTGCAGCCGGGTGGAGAGCACTGGAACCGCAGGAAGGATTCAGCTGTCTTTGGAATGTGCTCAACAGTTGATCGCCAATGGCAAAGAACATTGGTTGGTGAAGAGAGAGGAAAAGGTTCAAGCCAAGGGCAAAGGAGAAATTCAAACGGTACGTTCTGGTTGGTGGGTTGTCATTTCTTATGTCCTATCGTGGATGTAGGATACTCAAGCGCTTCCTGCTATCATTCTTGCTACGATGTTGCAGTACTGGTTGAGCATGGGTGTGTGCAGTGAAGATCGAACTCGCGCTTCCAGTTCTGTATCCTCAGGTGAACCGCTGGGTGTCTACGAACCCATGGAAGAAGATGTGACGGTACCTGCACGAGACAGGATTTGTCCCGTTTCCAAAACTTCCCGTTTGGTGGACTGGAATGTCCAAATGTTAGCGGACATTTTGAAGGAAGTCCTAGCTCGTCGTCGGGCTAAAGCAACAGAAGCTCTTGTCAACGGAAGAAGTGAAACTGTTGTCCTCCATGTCCAGGATGACATGGATCTTGATGGGATGCAACAGCCCGACAATAAGAGACAGCGACGCAACTCACCGGCTGGAAACACCGACAACCAAACCACCACTATCACCAACGACAACAACAACGTCAACGTCAACAAGCCTAACAACTTTGGCTTCGATCACATCCGACCATTGGACGAAGTTCAAGAAATCATTCGATTGCCTGCATTTGATGCAGCAGCTGCCCGACGAGCCCAAGATGCTTCCACCATTGAACTCGAAAGTGAGGTCTTGGATCAACTGCGTGACTTTTGCTCGAACGTTGCTGCCTGTTACAACGAAAATTGGTTCCACAACTTTGCCCATGCATCTCACGTAACCATGTCGGTGGTCAAGCTGTTGTCACGCATTGTGGCTCCCACAGAATCCATGGAGACGGAAAACGCCTTGCATGATCACACGGTACGTACTTGACTATGCTTCAATGGTGCCTGGGAAATGCCACTCAAAAAGGAATCTCTCCTGTACTAACACCTTATTGTGTTGTGGCTATGCTTGCAGTACGGCATTACCAGCGACCCGTTGACACAATTTGCTTGCGCCTTTGCAGCCATGATCCATGACGTGAACCATGTTGGCGTCCCGAATTCCCAATTGGTCAAAGAAAAAGCCCGCATCGTATCCGTCTTTGGAGATCGAAGTGTGGCCGAACAAAATTCCGTGGTGGTGGCCTGGGAACTCTTCTTGTCCCCTCCCTATGATCTGCTTCGACGAACTGTGTGTGCGACCGACACAGAGTTGCTTCGATTCCGCCAATTGGTTGTGAATTCCGTCATGGCGACAGGTACGTCTTGTTTGCATTGTGTTGTTGTTTTGGAAGTACCAGTAGTCGAGAAGAACAAGCAACTAACCACCAGCATTCTTGCTCCACCATTAGACATTGTCGATCGCGACTTGAAACGCTTACGCAACGCCCGTTGGGAAAAAGCCTTTGCGACGGACGAAGAATGCGGGGGTGGAGAGGAAATCAACCGCACCTCGATTGATCGCAAGGCCACCATTGTGATGGAACACTTGATCCAAGCCTCGGATGTCGCACATACGATGCAACATTGGCATGTGTATCGCAAATGGAACGAACGGTTCTTTCGAGAATGCATGGCAGCGTATTTGAATGGTCGGGCGGAGGAGAACCCAGCAACGCATTGGTACAAGGGGGAACTTGGATTTTTTGACTTTTATGTCATTCCGTTGGCCAAGAAACTCAAGGATTGTGGAGTGTTTGGCAAGTCTTCGGATGAATACTTGACGTATGCACGAGCCAATCGAGCGGAATGGGAACGACGGGGAGAAGATGTGGTGAGGGATATGATGGCTTCCATGGAAAGGGAATTGCAGAACGCTCCCGATGCTCCATTGGAAAAGCTGGATATGCTTCATTTTGAGTAAAAAGACAAACCACCACACTTGGCAGCCACTGCATAAAAATATATATCAATACACATTGCATCACATATCCAACTCAAGCAGTGCAAGTACTAGTACTAGAACTGTAGTTGTAACGATGGCGAGAGGGATGGCCCCACATGGGGTATTCTTTCACTTTGCTTCTGGCTCCTCATGGTGATGTTGTTGGATGAACGCATTAAAATGCAAGACCAAGACTACCGCTTCCATATTATTATTGTTGGTGTTGTTGTTCAGCAGCGTGATGTCGTATCGTGTGAATCTACTTCACGTGTTCCCTATCTATTTTGTCCCATGCGACACAGCAGAGTCAAATCACCCTCTCTGCTGCTGCTGCTGCTGCTCGTCGTCGCACCTTCTGCTACCGCCTCGTTTTCTAATCGCGACGATGATGGGTGGGCATCGAGTCCCACCCCGCCGCCTCCGCCTCCCAAGAAGCGAAAACGTGACGCTTGATAATGCCGTAGCAATAGTACTCGGTACTACGTAGAGAGGGAGAGCGATCAACCCCGAACCGCCGTCGGAAGAGGTGCAATCCTTCTCAACCTTGCTCCATCGTTGGGCAACTGGTTGGGTGTATGGTTGCAACCGTAACAACAAAACCATTGCCAAGAAGAAGAACCTCCTTGTACTAGGTAGAAGCACCATGTATGGATTGTATCAACGTCAAAAGAGTTGTCAAGAACAACAACAACAACATTGTTCTTTGTCGCACCAACAGCAAAAGCAACAGCAACAGCAAGAACACACTCACAACATTCGTGGTGGTCCACAACAACAACAACAACAACAACAACAAGCAGAAGGCGACTTGTTTGTGAAACGCAACAGTAGTGCTACGACCAAACAAAGCAATAGCAGTAGTAGTATGGTGGCATCACCTCCACCACCACCACCCTACTACTACTATTCCGACAAGATAAAGAACCACCACCAGCAACAACAAACAACTCCTGCGAGTAACAACACGAACAAAAGAACCATGATCCCCAAGACCATTCATACTACAACTACTACAAAAAGTCACCATCATCGAAGCAAAATACCCACTAGTACCACTGCAACCAACAGTGACACCACGACTACTACCACCGCTACCGCCACCACTTCCACCACCAGTCCTTCGTGCCCTGATACTACTACTGCTACTGCTACTGCTACTGCTGCTGCTGCTGCTGCTGCTGCTTCAGCTGCTCCTCAGGAACTACTTCTCCCACCGAGTCGCTACTTTCATCCTTCTCCGACATCGTCGTCTTTGGAACGAGTCATGGATGACATGCTGTTGAAGAATCATCAAAAGATGCAACAACTACGACAGGATGTGGCTTCTCCGACTCGCCCACTCGCCGTACCACCAACACCGCACGGACAAGAAGAACGAAGAGTCGTACGAAAACGAGATAGTTCTTCCACCCTTTCCAGTTTGGCAGATTTGGAGGATGAATTGATTGTCTTTCAGACCTTGCAAGAACATGTCATTCTTGTGCCCTTTTCTAATCAAGAGGACGATGCACGGCAGCCACAACAACCTCAAGAAACCACCACTCTTATGTTTCCCATAGAGTTTGCGTTTACCAAACCTTCCAACAAAAACAACAACACCAACAACATGGTGGTACATGGTCCCGAGGATTCCAAGCCACCACAAGACATTTTTGTCCTACAGGATATGCAAGATCCTCCTCCCAAGGAGTATCACCTAGTACCAGGGGTTGGAGGAATCGTATCACCAATACCAATACCCCCTGCCGACATTGCTTGGACACCTCATGCCAATAGTAGTAGTACTACTACTACTGGTACTGGAACCAATGCATCCTTGTCCCCCACCACCACCAACAACAACAACAACAAAATGACTCGAACTTCTTTGCACCGTCAACCCTCGGGGGGATTGGATCCCATGGAACAACCACAAACCTCGAAGCAGAAGCAGCAATTGGATGATCCATCTAGTGGTGCTTCCATCACCATCACCACCACTACCACCACCACTACCACTTCCCCCACCCATCGATCCACAAGAAGCACCAACCAAAAGCAATATTGTCTTGTTCCTTCGACCCAAATCGTCCCGGTACGCATGGAAATATAGGTGTAGTAGTATAGTAGGCAATGGGTAGAATCAACATTTTAGCAAAAGTAGTACTCGTAGCTGGACCCATTTATGCTGGGATCTCGTTTCATTCCCACAACCATGCTATGCTCCACCAACAGCTCTGGAATACGGGCTGTCCTCAGCAAAGGTCGTCGTCGTCGTTGACGTCGTCATGGTTTGTGGATTACAGATTTGACTGTGTTCTGTGAATCCTTTACATTGTATAGTACTAGTAGTATCCAACCAATTGAAAGAGTTGACTTGCTTGTAATAGTACAATCGCAACAGTAGCAGTAGCGTGGAATCCTTTGGGTACTCGTACCGTACCGTAGACGAGACAACACACGCAAGAGAAGAAGAAGAAACGCGAATTGCATCTTCATCTCCTTGCCGGACAAGAACCACTTCCAAATCCAAAAGTAGTAATAGAGCAAGAGGTCTCACATCATAATAATGAAACCACGCTCCTCCCCATGACGAATGAGTAGAAAATGCAACTGGCAATCATCACAGAAGCAACCGGGCGTGGATTCGTTCCTCCATTTTTCAGTCAAAGGAGTCGTCTTTGCGAAAACCACGCCCTGGGAAGCAACGCCCTTTCGTGCCACCATGGGAAAAAGAATGATCGTTGGAGTATCATGACTGGCATTATTGTTTGTATTGCTGTTGTAGATGTTGGTACTACTAATACCACCCCAACAAGTAAGGGAACAACGCACCCGCACTCTTTCGGCTGCTTCAATGCCCGCCCGCCGCCATCAACTAAAATGTAATAAGGTACTAGTAGTACCTACTACCGGTAGTTGTTGTAAAAGGATCCAACCATCCACCAATCTCTGCACAACAACATACAAGTAGGATGTGTCGCTTCAAAAGCAACATAATACCTACCTAGGAGGGAGGAGAACAAGCCAAAGGTCTTCTACAACAATAGGCTTATACAAGAAGTTTGGACTCTTTTTCTATTGGAGGATGATTGTGGTAGGAGAAAAACCACACGCTCTAAGTATCCACTCATGACACTTGCATGCTGGAATGCTAAATGTGGCGGCATCGTCGGGGGGCTATTGATTTGTTGAGTGGGGAACTACTTCGAGCAAATAACGCCCAAAGAAAGCGAGAAAATGAGCGGTACTACAGTACCGCCGGTATTGTCATCGTCGTACGTACTACTGAGTGGGTACCTGGTAGGGCTGTGCGCTGCACAGGACCGAAACTGTGCCATCTACTACAGCCCCTGTATAAATCCTATGCAATGCCACTACCGACACGGTACCGTACTGCAAGTACGGTATTATCATTGTCCACAAGTTGATTGATTGTGACTGCATACTACTTCCCTCCCTCCATTGAAGCTGTTTGTTGTTGTTGTTGCTGTATTGTTGTCATTTTTCCTTACCATACTTCCACAACAAGGCTTGACACCAATCCAAACAGTACAATCTCTTCCGTCACGACGTCAAAAGGTAGTAATCAATCACCTGGAATCATCCAACAGAGCAGAGACGATACGAGACGAGTTGCACCAGTGAGAAACACCCACCCTCCATTCGCTTGTTACATCCAATAATACATCATCCGATACATTTTGACAAACAACCATCATGACATTATCCGCTATGAGACGCGCCCTTGAATCGGCTGATGAGAATGAAGTCGACTTGACACGTACCGCTCCCGAAGAACGAGGTGTCAAAGAATCGAGGAGTTTGTTGGTCGAAATCGATCAAGGCAGTGGTCGCAAGGGAACCTTAACCTTTGCGAATTCTGTTCGAGAACTTCGACGAGCTGGAAGTTCCAGAGAAAACAGTAGTGGTGGATCTCCTGGAGTGGGGCTGCGGAAACCACCGGCGAGGTCACAGAGTTGTATGCAAGGCTAGGCTGGACTGGACTGGACTGGGCTTGTCACGACGTCACCCTGGTGTCACACAAGATTTGTGATTGTGTATGTTGAAACAAGACAACATGTCTCATCGCATCATGTCCACAATTTCCATGATCTTGTTATTCTATGGTTGAGGCTGGATGGCCGGTCGGTCGTTTTATGGTTTGTTCCAAAACCACTTGTGACCGATGTTTCTCTGGCACAACCACAACATCCATGACAATGGCATCCACCACAATAATGAATGAATACGTTATGTACTACTTTAATGCTACCTTTATAAATACATCTTTTATCATTCATCCTATCAAGCTAGTGGGCTAAGTCTAGATTCAGGTGGTACAGTAGTACTGCTGGTGGTAGTAGACATCCAAACGTGTATACGCTAGTAGCAACACAATACAACAGCAGGTGCTATTGAATCTCATACGGTTTGAATGTAGGTTGAATCTTTGGTGGGAAGATTGCCACTGGCGGTATGAGGAGCATGAGTGGTCGTGCGTCCTCCTCCTCCTCTTCGTATCAAGGGAGCGTCATCCTGTTTTCCCATGTATTCATCATTGTCATGGCCCAGAGGCAAGGAATTTGTCCGCCGAGGTTCCTGTCGTGATAATGAAGACGTTGTTGGTTTTGTTGTGTTGGCGCCTATGGATGTCGTTGATGTTGGACCTGTGACCATTTCCATCTTTTTGTATTTGTACTGTGCTGCCTGCCTTTTGCCAAAACCCAACAGGGGGACCGCTTGAATGGCAGCAGGACCTTCCATAATATCACGAAAGTCGACCGTTTGACTCTCATCAAACGAAAAACGTTGTTGGACTCGTTCATAATTTGTCCAAATTGTCCGACAGGTAATCAAGGTAATGACCATACAACACAAGGCAGCTTCCCATTTGAGCAACAACCAAACTCCCAACACCACACTCCCCACGGTACACGCCAACCCCATTCCAAAACTGGCAAAGACAGATTTGCGTTCTTCGTACAATCCATCCGTAGCCGTCATCATACTTCCATCCGGTCCACGCAGGGCCATTCCAGCACCCAATACACTCAAGACGGTGGTATGACTTACGACCACCATGTTGGCACAAAAGGCAGAGACAATCATCAAATAGTACCCAAATTTAATGACGCGTGCCACTAGACTCAAACTTTCGCCCTGATTTGATAGGAATGAGTATTGGAACAGTATAAGATATTAGGAGACAACAACAACCAACCAACCAACAAAAATGGTCGATACGACGACGTACCCATTCTTCGTTGATGGGAGGATTGAATTCAATAAACATGGTAATATCTAATCCAGCCAACACAGCCGCTTGCGTTCCCACAGTCACTGAGGATTGAAACAAGAAAGAATATGTCAGACAAACGGAACAAAAAGTAAACGTCCTAACAACAACAATGATGATGACATCCACCAGACATACTCAAGTTGCTATGATGAAGATTGAATTCCTTCTCTTTCAAGGCAGTCGCCTGCTGTTTGAGCTGACTCTGCAGTTGCAATTTATCCGCTGCCAACATGATTCCTCTAGTTGATAATCAATTTACACAGTAGAACAATGACAACAACCACAACAACCACAACAACAGCTACTACCACTACTACTACGCCAGTGCAAAGCAGCAGCCAAATTGTCATTTTGGTGGTCACGCAAAAGACTCCGATTTCAGCCTGTCCGATGTGCGACAAACCTCCAATCACCCCATATTCCACGTGGATTACGTTCATTGTCACATGATCCAACGTTCTCACTGCCTATCCCAACCTCCACAAAGTTAGCATGCTTGCAAACCTTGTATGCAACGATACCCCCCCCCAACAGATTTCTCAGACAGTCACGAGCTACCAAACTGGGCAAGGGCGTAATACCTCGACATAAGTCCTTAGAAAGAAGGTGCACTGCTTAAATCCTACTAGTAAGCACATGAACCTCACGTACCAGAAATCACACAAATTTGGCCATTAAATTCCTACCACCCTTATCGTCACAAGTAGAGCTGTCACGTCCATAGGGCATATGCCAACCGAACAACGAGTCCTGGGCTGACCGTTTGAAGACTGTTTTCGAGGAGGGAATCTTTGGTTGACACAACAATTTCCATGGATGGGTGGAATATTCTCTTTTTTCATTTTTTAACAATCCAGGAGAAATGGGTTGGTGGTCACTGGATCATGGAGGACCATCGTCACTACTACTACAACTACAACAATCCTTCACGGTACCGATCGGATCCAGCACAGCCATCTTGTAATTTTCGTGAGAGAGAAAATAATTCTCTCTCCAAACCAATGGACTTCGATCTCGCAAATCGTTGGTGGCATCTAGAACATACGGGCAGTATGGACAGTGTGGACGACGATTTCATGTTGTTCGAGGAGGTGGACCTCCTCGAATGTGTATTGGATGAACATCGACTCAAACTTTTGGATGCACAAGAACATATACTTCATTTGAGAATGGATATATTGCAAGCCATGATGACGCTCAAGGATGGTCAACAAAAGGCGGAAGAAAAGACCCAAAAACAACAAGCCCAAGAACAACAACAGCTACTACTATTGCTGGCGGCTCAACAAGAGCCAATCGTAGAAGAAATTGAACCAATGGTACAACCAGAAAGTGTCTCGAGGTCTTTGTCTCCAATGAACTCCACACAAGAATCTAGGCAAGATTCTCCACCGACGTCTCCTTTGAGAGCAAGTCAACAAGATGAAGCTACTACGCACAGAAGAAGTGTCCATTCCGTGGGTAAGATGAATGCCTTTTGGATGGCTTCTCCTACTTCGCGAGATTTTCCTCCCTCGCCTCCAACCGCCTCTCGGTTGCTTTGCTATCAACGCTTTTCTTCCTCCTCTTCCTCCTCATCCTCAACGTTATCTTCAACTACGAGAACATCAACCACTTCGCCGACAAAAAGCAGCTTTCGACAACGTCGCATATCGCAAGACAGTGTGTCACCGAGAAGAGTCCGTTTCTCGGTGGCCATGGTAGCCTCCCTTCCTTGCCCTGTTGCGTACTAGAGATGAATACCCTATTGTTATCATGGCCCAATCGCGGATGGCCCCTGAATCACTACAAAAGGTTCCAAAGGAACATGATGATGGGTCTGCTTTGTGGTATCGTACACACACGGCGCACCCAACCAATTTTATACAACCAGGAATAACCAAAGAATCACTACACTAGAGAGAATGATAAACTAAGAAGGTCCAAAATGTCCTTGATATTCGTAATAATACTCATAGCGATCTACCTATCTAGTTGATACTATGACTCTCCTTGCCTTATTGTTATGCCCAATAGATGTGCGTCAGTTGGAATGTATTTCTTCTCGCACATCCAACCAGTCGAATCGCCACTTCTACTTCTTGCTCAACGCCTCCAGTGTAGTCAGGGTCCTTCATTAAGACGAGAGATTCCACAACACGGGCCAGATCTTGCTTTTGGCTTTGAAATTCATGAACATCTAGAGAGGTAACTTTTCCATCAATAGAATACTCGAACCGTAGCTGATCACAAAAGGCTGGAGGTTTCTTTTTCAGTTTGCGACTGCGTAGCATGGATTCGGGATCCGAAACGGTCGAGTTGGCTTCAACCAAACGTCGTGATCCATCGGCATCGTCCCCATTGATACTCGTCCAGCCTTCTGTTTCGCTCACTTGTTCTGATGGGTGCCAAGTTTCCAACTTGATAACAATATAACCATACTTGAGGTCAGGAATGTTCATGACCATCCATCCACTTAAACTGTCAAACCGTAGGCCCCCACGGTTGTCATTGTGCGCTCGTAACAGGCAAGAATCTTTGGCGCCACGGCTACACCAGGAATGTAATGATCCGTCACAAAAGTCATCACCTGCCATGGTAGACAAATGAATACCCTTACCAATAGGAACACTTGGAGGTTTGGAAAAGGTTGGAGTTTTGTAGTGCATCAAAGCCCAAGTGGCAAAGGGTGCTGGTTCAAAGTCAGATCCAGATTCAACAATGTTGAGAACATCCACCTCGCCTTCGGGTGGATGAAGAGATGGGTTGAATATATCTGGAGGATTGTATACATTTTCGGGAGCATTGTTGATTGCTTCTCTCATGCTCGGGGGCATCAGGGAACGAATGCTAGTATGAAGAGGGAACGCTCGTGGAGTGAACTCTGTACGAGCCTTCATGGGGAGAGAACATGCAAACTCCAAACCAAAATCTTTCCAATTCATACAATGATAATCTTGCATGTTCACAAGAGCCAAACGCTCTCGAATTCCGAGGTAATGATCCTTGACATGCCACATCGAATCCGGTATTGCATACTTGGGAATTGATTTCCACTCTTGAAGTGCCTCTCGCAAAGCCTCCAAAATGGTGTAGGTAATGACACGGCCAAACAATTGGTGGTGCATATTCCCAGGATGCCACGATTCTCTCCCCGAAGGATGCTTATCTTGTATGTTAGTAGGAGTGAAATCAGGTCTGTCGATCCAACAAACGCCATCGTACTCATGGTCCTTGCACAAACGCTTGACTTCGTCTCCACACTTGAGATACCTGGAAGCCCACGGTTGTGCCATTAACTCGTCCAACGTCGTAACCTTGGTGACGGCATACTTTCCGTCGCCTGGAACCCCAACGTCTACATTGGCCGCTGTTGACAACTCACGAGCAATCTTTTCACTCTTGGTCCAAAGGATAGGGACTTTGGTGCCTCCTAGGAGGCCTTGTCGATGGAGCATTTCGATGGCTCGGTTGTTGTTTTCTGTCATGGCAGAATCCCACATGAGCATATCCACGTCGGGCCCGTATATGTCTCCGGCTGCTAGGCCGTTGTGAATCGTACCCAATCCACCATTTCCAAAGTTGCGGGCTACCATGGAAGCTCCCAATCGAGCAAAAATGGGCTCCAGGATCCATTGGACTTGTAGAGTATAAGATTGTTGAAAGTGATTCCCGTGACCGGCTGCTGCCGAGTGGCCACCCATTGCAAATACAAAGGCATCTTCTGTCATGATGGAATGTAGTAGTCTCCGTTTCAGACCTTTCCAACTGCTATGTGTTGTCCAACCACCTTGTGTGGACCCTTTTTCTGTCACACCATCAGCCGAGTCATATTTGAATATTTCAAACATCTTCGCAGTTGCCTGACCATATTCTTTCAGAATGGCGCCTTGTGCTCGGGTAACCAGTGCTATTGCCTCGGGAAGAAATTCTTCCAAGTACTCAGAGTCGGTTTGCCATGATTCAGATGGAAAGTCAACTCGAGGAACATCGCGATTGGGGTAGGCGGCATACAAAGATTCTGATTGGGCACGTCGCTTTGCCTTTAACGACCAGGTTCCCCATTCCTCCACCATGGCATCATATTCGTTCTGCCACAGATTCCGGGCCCTTTTTCTGTAGACGTATTGCTGTGTGGAATGAGACTGCGGCGATATTACTATCGTCGATGGGGGATTTACAAAATCGTTGATGTTGAACCACAAGTAAACCAAGCCAACAAACCCAGTGAAGGTAAGAAGTGATTTCATCCTCGTGTTTTCTCGTGGCTTGTTACCATCCTCTTTTCTCTCATCGACAAGAGACTCGATTTCCTCGATTTCCTCGATTTCCAGAGATGTCATTTGCTGAAATGACAACAGGTGTTGTCAATGGGTGCCAACCTTGATGGATGCCTTGTTGGATGTTGGCGTGGTGGAAGTCACAAATAATCCACAACACGCCGCAGCTAAGCAGCCCTTTTGACTTAAGTACTAGTATTTAAACTTGGTCATTCTCGCCATGTCACCCATAGTTAATGCCAAAATTCCGAGCTGGGCGAAACCCTCCACTTGGAAGAACATTCCACAAAATAGGCGACTACGGATGTCAGCCCTCTTGTGATGCCTCTGTTTCCAAATTCATCTGCCATTTTACGCAACACACACAATCTACCCAAACTCTTATTTCGGTACAATGGCGTCAACCAGTGAGAAACAGAAATTCATTGTCAGAGTGGATCCTGTCCATTTGGATTTCTCGCTATACGATCACGAGGTGAACTCTTCCAACTACGAAAAAGTCTTGACAGAGGTGTTAGCTCCTATCCACGCAATTTTTTGCGAGCAATCACTATATTTGATTACCTCAAGGCATGGCGAATCGTTATGCTCTTCTGGAGGGGTCCATCTTAATACTACTCTTTCGGATTTTGGTGAGCCTACAGAGACCGTCTTGCGGACTCTTCCAGTGACTGTGACGGATGTTCATCATGAGCAAGTGCACTGGACCTCATGGAAAGCAGGTTTCCAGGTTTTGCAGTTGGGAGAGGCAATAACCCATGATGAACTTGGATTTTCCAACCACACCATGTCTAAGTCTCCAATTGTTTTGGATGACTCTTTTGGAATTTCCTCACTGCTTCAGAAACGTGTTCAAGATGCTCTCTCTATTGTCCTGGACACAGAGGCGCAATCTCCCGACAATGTCATTCCAGGAAGAGTGGCCTTTGATATTATGCAAAAAGTATTACCTAGCGCTAGACTCAGTCTACTGGGAGAGGAAATTCTCAGTTGGCCCGATTTGTTTCCACCAAAAGTTGTTGAGAGAGAGAAATCCAAGAGCCAACTCCATCAAACGGAATCCGCCAAACGGCACCATCTCGTGGCATACCCAGATGCAGGCCACGCACAGCGCTTACAAGCACAAAAGCACAAGGCTACCACAAGGTTTCACTTGGATTCACCCTTGTGTTTCCTCTTTTTTGGTGTTGTGTTGACACTGTGGGCATTCCGTCCATCGCGTCCACGAAAGGGGACGGAGCAACACGAATATCCAGTTGGTGACCTGGAAGAAAGACTCTTGACTGAGTCACAAGTGTCGTTTGAGCTGATTTCGCGGTAACGATACGGGTTGTAACAGATGGGAGATAGATACACTTGTAATATGTAAAACAAAAAACTTAACACAACATCCATAATCCTCCCAGAGGAATCAGTTGACATTCTCCGTGTCCACAGAACTATCCCCATGAGCAACTGAGGACGATGGTTGTGTGGAAGATTCCCCATCCTCCTCGACTGTATCTACTTTGTCGTATTGTGGAGTGGCAACCGTTTGACGCTTGCACAAAGGGCAAGCATTATTTCGCTGCAGCCATGGTTTGAGACATTTCACGTGAAAAAGGTGCTCACAAGGCAGTAGCCCAACTCGATCTCCATCCTCCAATGCGGCCATACAAATGACACATCCATGGTCATGTTGATACTCCTCTTCCGTGAAACCGTCCAAGTTCGTTGTGGTGGCCTCACCCCTTTCAGGGTCTGAAGTCGAATGGCTTCTAAAAATCCGTGTCTTGAGAACCAAAGAAGTGGGCTGTCGTTTAGGCTCCGGTTCAGGTACGTTGTCAGTTCCGTTCTCGAGCGGAGTCTCCTGGTCTCCTTCAGGAGGAGCATCATTGGCACGGTTGCGATTCTGCCGTTGGATTTCACGAAACGCTTGTCGTTGTAGTGCAACATGACGCAGTCTCAGGTGGGTCCAGATAAGAAAGTTGGCTTGATCCGGATGATGATTCATGAGTCGATCGGCTTGCCACTCGTTCCAGCGACCACCAGTCAACCAGGAGGGAATGAGACTCATGGCACTACGTCCCTTGTGTGTGGATACCAACGCGACAAAACCAATTCCTATCATACTCAATAAAAGAAAAAAAGAACTTGTGACAAAGAGATCCTGAGATTCAGATGTCACTGTTTCGCATCGACGCTCATCCAGGATATTGTATGGGCCATGGTTGTCAATGGACTACACAGAAAAGAAAAGAAAAATGAGACTACATTCCGGAAATGATCCAAGGACTAGCATTCAACCTCCCAACACACACGTACCTCCCGACAAGCGGTGGTTGCAAACGGACAGTACAAAGTAGAATCGTAAGTTTCAAATTGAAAGCAGGAACATTCATAGGCGTAATAGAACCCATCTGGGTCCGAAGCGTCTCCAAGGATCTCCTCGGAATCACCATGCAAGAAACGAGAGCCTTTGTCAGAGCTCTCTTGATTTGTTTTTCTTAGCAAAGCGTCCGAGAGACTATCACTACTACCAAAGTTAGCTGTGTCCACTTCTTCTTGTAACCATCGATAGTGCCCTAGATCTCCAGGAACAATGTTGTGTTCCACCAAAGAGAATTCTCCTGTGTCGGCATCGCGATACAACAAGACTACAGGCAAATTCTCACGATAGCAAACACTACGAATGTGGCCCTCTACACAACTGGCAAATGCGAGAGTCAGGAATAGAATCTGACATACAGGATGATGCAAGCCTATTGTCATCGTCACCTTCTTGGTTCGTTGTTGTGACAGGTCTCGTAGAGCACCGTACTAGCCGTACTGGAAGTACCAGAACCGGTAAAGCGCTCGTCATGCACTATTTGCTACTTACTAGCAGTACCCGACGGCACAACGTTGGTACCTACTTACTCATGTTCGGTCTACCTCGACTCTCTCTCTAATCTACCTACTGTGAGTAGTGCAGTTAGAGTAGCAGATGGTGATACAAAGAGACTTGCAGCATGTAGCAATGGGAAAGATAACATAGACCTAATATACGGAGTAGTTTTAAGTCTCATATACACAGTTCGACCAGCTTCCACCACATGATGTCGACGTATCCGAAGAACACAAGTCATCACAGACTGGACAATTTCCTGTTTGACCCGTCTCGTATGAGCCGTACGAGTTGCCACAATAGCAATTGGTGCCACCTTGCATTCCAGCGTAGGCATACCCAGCAGTTTTACAATCGTTCCGACAACTTGTTACATCAGTATAAGTATTTCCCAGACTGTGTGGTAAATCTCTTCCTCCACTGGTCCTGTCTGCATGGCATCCAACACTCTTTGAATGCCAGTAACACTGCTGATTGGCAGAATCCCCAGCTGCATTGCACAGAGTGGGCGCTGCGGTGGGAGCCACGGTTGGACTCTTGGTCGGATTTTTGGTTGGGCTCGTCGTTGGGCTCTGCGTTGGATGCTTGGTTGGACTCGCTGTGGGGTTCTTGGTTGGACTCGGCGTTGGATTCTTGGTTGGGCTGGGAGTTGTAGGCTTCGCGGTTGGATTCTGAGAAGGCTTGTCCGTTGGACTTCTCGTTGGACTTTCCGTTGGACTCTTTGTGGGGTTCTTGGTTGGATTTTCTGTTGGATTCTTGGTTGGACTGGGAGTTGTAGGCTTCGCCGTTGGATTCTGAGAAGGCTTGTCCGTTGGACTCTGTGTTGGATTTTCTGTTGGATTCTTGGTTGGGCTGGGAGTTGTAGGCTTCGCCGTTGGATTCTGAGAAGGCTTGTCCGTTGGACTCCCCGTTGGAGCAGGAATTGGATTTGCACTTGGACTTTGTGACGGTTTGACGGTCGGGTTCTTCGTTGGACTGCCTGTGGTAGGCTTGACAGTGGGATTCTGAGAAGGCTTGTCAGACGGACTCTGCGTTGGTGCTGGTACTGGATTGGCCGTTGGACTTCCAGATGGAGATTCAGTTGGAGCAGGTACAGGATTGACTGATGGGCTTTCCGAAGGAGAGTCAGTTGGAGCAGGCACTGGATTGGCTGATGGGCTTCCTGAGGGAGAGTCAGTTGGAGCAGGTACAGGATTGACTGAAGGACTTTCCGAAGGAGAGTCAGTTGGAGCAGGCACTGGATTGGCCGATGGGCTTTCCGAAGGAGAGTCAGTTGGAGCAGGAACAGGATTGACTGATGGACTTTCCGAAGGAGAGTCAGTTGGAGCAGGCACTGGATTGGCCGATGGGCTTCCTGAGGGAGAGTCAGTTGGAGCAGGTACAGGATTGACTGAAGGACTTTCCGAAGGAGAGTCAGTTGGAGCAGGAACAGGATTGACTGATGGACTTTCCGAAGGGGAGTCAGTTGGAGCAGGAACAGGATTGACTGAAGGACTTTCCGAAGGAGAGTCAGTTGGAGCAGGAACAGGATTGACTGATGGACTTTCCGAAGGGGAGTCAGTTGGAGCAGGAACAGGATTGACTGATGGACTTTCCGAAGGAGAGTCAGTTGGAGCAGGCACTGGATTGGCCGATGGGCTTCCTGAGGGAGAGTCAGTTGGAGCAGGAACTGGATTGACTGATGGACTTTCCGAAGGAGAGTCAGTTGGAGCAGGCACTGGATTGGCCGATGGGCTTCCTGAGGGAGAGTCAGTTGGAGCAGGTACAGGATTGACTGAAGGACTTTCCGAAGGAGAGTCAGTTGGAGCAGGAACAGGATTGACTGATGGACTTTCCGAAGGGGAGTCAGTTGGAGCAGGAACAGGATTGACTGATGGACTTTCCGAAGGAGAGTCAGTTGGAGCAGGCACTGGATTGGCCGATGGGCTTCCTGAGGGAGAGTCAGTTGGAGCAGGCACTGGATTGACTGATGGAGAGTCAGTTGGAGCAGGCACTGGATTGACTGATGGGCTTCCTGAAGGAAAGTCACTTGGAGCCAGCACTGGACCAGCAGACGGGCTTCCTGAGGGGATATCCGTTGGAGCAGGCACGGGGTTTGCCGACGGGCTTCCTGAAGGAGTGTCAGTTGGACCAGGTGCAGGATTGACTGATGGGCTTCCTGAAGGAGAGTCACTCGGAGCAGGCACTGGATCAGCTGATGGACTTCCTGATGGAGAGTCACTTGGAACAGGTACTGGATCAGCAGATGGGCTTCCTGAAGGAGTGTCGGTTGGAGCAGGCACTGGATCAGCCGATGGACTTCCTGAAGGAGAGTCAGTCGGACCAGGAACAGGATTGACTGATGGACTTCCTGATGGAGAGTCAGTTGGAGCAGGCACTGGATCAGCAGATGGGCTTCCTGAAGGAGTGTCGGTTGGACCAGCAACAGGATTGACTGATGGGCTTCCTGAAGGAGTGTCGGTTGGACCAGGTACAGGGTTGACTGATGGGCTTCCTGAAGGAGAATCAGTCGGAGCAGGTACAGGATTCGCTGATGGACCCTCTGAGGGGACATCCGTTGGAGCAGGTAGTGGATTCACTGATGGGCTTGTTGATGGAGTGTCAGTGGGGCTGGAGGTTACCGAGTCCGTGGGGAGACCAGACGCAGTCACTGTAGGTGCTGACGTTGGACTTGCAGTTGGGTTTGGTGCCACTGAGTCTGTTGGAAGACCCGAAGCCGCCACAGTAGGTGCCGATGTTGGACTTGCAGTGGGGTTTGGTGTCACAGAGTCCGTGGGGAGACCCGAAGCCGCCACTGTAGGTGCTGAAGTTGGACTTGCAGTGGGGCTTGGTGTCACTGAGTCTGTTGGAAGTCCCGAAGCCGCTACTGTAGGTGCCGATGTTGGACTTGCAGTGGGGTTTGGTGTCACAGAGTCCGTGGGGAGACCCGAAGCCGCCACTGTAGGTGCTGAAGTTGGACTTGCAGTGGGGCTTGGTGTCACTGAGTCTGTTGGAAGTCCCGAAGCCGCTACTGTAGGTGCCGATGTAGGACTTGCAGTGGGGTTTGGTGTCACAGAGTCCGTGGGGAGACCCGAAGCAGCCACTGTAGGTGCTGACGTTGGACTCGCAGTGGGGCTTGAGGTAACCGATTCCGTCGGGTTGTCAGAAGCAAGGATGGTAGGGGTCCCGGTCGGGCTAGCAGTGGGGCTTGAGGTGATTGGATCCGTCACAGCATCGGTAGCCTCGACTGTAGGATTAGGCGTTGTGCTAGCAGTGGGGCTTGAGGTGATTGGATCCGTCAAAGCATCGGTAGCCTCGACTGTAGGATTAGGCGTTGTGCTAGCAGTGGGGCTTGAGGTGATTGGATCCGTCAAAGCATCGGTAGCCTCGACTGTAGGATTAGGCGTTGTGCTAGCAGTGGGGCTTGAGGTGATTGGATCCGTCAAAGCATCGGTAGCCTCGACTGTGGGATTAGGCGTTGTGCTAGCAGTGGGGCTTGAGGTGATTGGATCCGTCAAAGCATCGGTAGCCTCGACTGTGGGATTAGGCGTTGTGCTAGCAGTGGGGCTTGAGGTGATTGGATCCGTCACAGCATCGGTAGCCTCGACTGTGGGAACAGGCGTTGTGCTAGCAGTGGGGCTTGAGGTGATTGGATCCGTCACAGCGTCGGTAGCCTCGACTGTAGGATTAGGCGTTGTACTAGCAGTGGGGCTTGAGGTGATTGGATCCGTCAAAGCATCGGTAGCCTCGACTGTGGGATCAGGCGTTGGACTAGAAGTGGGGCTTGAAGTTTCAATCGCTGTTGGAGCTTCCGTTTCAGCTATCGTGATGGCAGCTGTTGGGCTTGTGGTAGGACTCACTGTGACTGTTACAGTCGGACCGGCAGTGAGTTCAACAGTAGTAGCTGTGGTGGGGCTATCGGTGATGTCAGTTGGTGCCTCCGTCTGTACATCAGTGTTACCATCCGTGGGGAGTGGTGTGTCATCCAATGTTGGCAGTGAAGTTGGACTACTGGTAGGAACTTCCGAAGGAGTAGATGGGGAAGGTGTTGGTCGAAATGTTGGACCTGCCGTTGGAGAACCGGTTGGAGCGGACGTTGGGGAAGCTGTTGGGTTTCCCGTTGGCCCTCCTGTGGGACCCGCAGATGGACTTCCAGTCGGCTCTGGTGCATCTGATGGTTGGCGGCTTTCCTCGGGTGTAGGCCCCGGCGTTGGCGAGACAGAAGGATATCCAGTTGGTCCTGGAGTTGGTTCCAAAGAGTTGGTCGGATGCTCGCTTCCCTCTGCACTTGGATTCGTTGACGGCTGGCTAGTGGGGACACTGGATTGAGCCTCGGTTGGTTCCACAGATGCAATGCTGGAAGTGGGTCCCACTGTGTTGGTTGCAGAAGGATGCGCCGTGGGATTGGCAGACAATGAAACAGGTGTGCTAGTTGGACTCGAGCTAGCAGCGTCGTCATCGAGTCGGACCAATTTGACATCTGTATATTGCCCAGTGACGTTGAAGTTGAAAGCCGACAACGTCGCTCCTTCCAGCATTAAGTTTTCACCAATTGCGATATTCATGGCCAAGAAATGTTCCCATTGATCCACCGTCTTGTTTCCAGCCAACTCTCTGTGTCTAGTGCCACCTTCAAACTCCGAAGTGAATGCCGTACTGTCGCCAGTTGGTTCCATAGAAGTACCAAACAAAGGCTCGAATGGGCACTCGGGCATACACGACACTGTGGCAGACCAGTAGGTGTCAATACCGACAGGATCCCGCAACTGGACTTCTTCCAGTTTAGCACCCAACAACTGGCGCTCAAATATTTCGTTACAACCAGGAGTCACTTGATTGTAGGCGTCGGTGAAGATTTGCTGCATCTTGGTCTTGGATGGAAGTTGATCCGATCGGAACGCAATACGCATGTAGCCTACCTTGGAAACAGCAGAATCGGGAGAACAAACATCCACGGCTTTGGTAACGGTGGTGACTGTAGAATCCCCACTCCCAACACCAGACACTGTAGCAATTCCCACAACACCCACTGTTGCTGTAACTGCCACAGCCATGGTTGCCATTCCCACACCTGCTGCCGCTGCCCCGGCGGCTGCTGACACGGTTGCGGCCATGGCAGACGTGGCGGAAGCTGCTCCAGAAGCAGCGTTTCCTGCAGCATTCATCGCCATGGCTTGCATACCGGGTGTACTCATGGGATTGGCTCCACCCGCTTGTAGATAAAAGCCTCCAAGCTGACTCTGGGACATCTGCTGACTGGCTTGGAAAGAAGCCTGCGTCATATCCCCGATTTGCATGGCTTGCGAGACACCCCCATCGGATGCCGCTGGAAAGGTGGAAACACCCCCATCTCCCCCGGTACCATTGAGAACGTAACCACCATCGGCATCCGGACTATCATCGACAGCCTTTGAGAACATGGAGGTAGCCTTTTGAGCGAGCCATCCAAATCCAGCCATCATGGCTGCTCCACCCGCAGTCCACATGAGTTGCTTCTTGATCGCCTTTTCTTGCTCATCTGTACTGACGTCATCTTGGGAGAACTTGGAGGCGTCATCGTCCTTTCCCAACTCGTAGCTCTGACCGAACTTGCTGGTGCTTCCCAAGGAATCAGGAGTTTTGGCATCATAGAAAATGTCCAAACTGGCAATACTGGACTCTGGAATATCGGGAGGAAGGAGGGTAGTGGTTGGGGGAGCGTCCATGTCTGTGGCCAGGACCGGAGCAAAGCGAATGGTTTTGGATGTGACAGGAGGTGCAGCTGTGTCTCCCCCCAAATCTTCGAAAAAGCACTCATCGATCGACTCTTCCATGCTTTGAATCATACTCGATCCTAGTGACCGAGTGTCTCTGTGGGGGGAATGCATAAAGTCGAGACCAGAACTACTCGAGCCGAACTGAACGTCCAAATTCTCCTTGGTGAGAGGTCTCTCCTTCATCAAGGCAGGAGGCTCACTACTCGCAGCCAAATCCTCCTGGAGCTCCTCTTGGATTCTCGCATCGAGCAGCTCTTCATCGAGAGATTGAAGACTTTTGCCAGAATGATGTCCCTTGTCGTCAGCAAGAAGCTCCATGTCTTTCAATCCCGTGGCACAGTCTTCGAATTCATCCAAATCAAAATCCATCCCCTGGAAAGTCATGTCTCCAAACCGGAGGCTCCCCTCTTCGTTCGGCTCGTCTTGCCACATGGTTGTCGAGTTGTTGTCCCTTTCTCTTGGAGTATACTAGTAGTATAGTAGAGATCCTCGTTTCTCAATACAAACTACAGTAGGAATGGATTGCTTTGTTGGTAGGTAGCAGGTAGGTACGTAACACAAGTATCCTTCCGGTGTGTAACACAAGTATCCTTCCAGTGGTGTGGTGGTGGAGGAAACGCGTTGTTGTGGTTGCGTTCGCAGTTTGGGTGCAGCCCAACGATGCAGGATGTCCCAAAGGAGGAGGAGGGGCAATCACCGCCCTTTACTACTTTGTCCGTAGTTGCTGGTACCTGCAAAGGCGTTCTCCTCCATTGTGGGCATTTCTGATCGTAAAATTCGCAGAAGAGGTCAACAACGACCAAAATACTATGCATAGGGCCTATTCAACTACCCAGTGTCTGCACACTAAATTTCTACACAAGAAATGACACTTTCGTCGATGGCATATATGCCATGTTCAGATGTGACCCAAACGTTTAACCCATAATCTTCAAGACTCTAAACACTTTTTGGTAAGTAGTGGGGGAAACGGCAATGTAACAGTTTTGTGATGTTGTGGTGGTATTGTCGTGTTTGGGTTTTCATGATGGTACTTTTGTAGCCCTTCCCACAAGAATGAACTTCGTCCTTCCTTGACCCGTCTGCAACCATGTGTCACATAATTCCTTCTGCAAAAAGGCATAAAACTCAAGCATTCGGAACCCATGAACCAACAGAAGGAACGGGTCAACCAACATGTAAGATTTACTTCTTTCCTCCTTGTCACTATCATTCCTCCCTGTCACTACTACTACTGTCGGTAGAACATTGTACGGACCATGGCACTGCCTCGCATCTTTCGAAGAAGGCCAACAAGGCAGCAACAGCAACAGCCTCCATCATCACCACCACCACCCAACCTGCAAGGTAGTCCCCGACCACGCCAACCATTGTCCAAACAACTTGTCGTGAATGACACGCCTACTCGCACCCAAGAAGAAGAGGAGAATTCACTCGATTTCAAGCCGTTCCCTAGAATCTTGCAGGAAGACGACACTCAATCGTGTTCGTCCGCTCCCGCCAACATGGATCTCCAGCTGAGTCAAGATCTGTGCGGCTTGGACGACATGGATCCCAACAACAACAACAACAACAACAACAACAACAACAATAGCAACAGTCATATTCAACTGTTGCAAGACGAGGAAGTGATGGAGGATTCCTTCCATCCGTATCCCAATCAAGAAGTTCCCCAAGAAGCAGACAATGCACCCATTGTCGAAGAACCATTGCCACTTGAACCACTACCACTAGAACCATTGGAACCATTGGAACCACTGGTGGCACCGATCACACAAGCCTTGGTTCCGTTGAAGCGAGCCCATAGCTTTGAATCCTATTCGACATGGACTACTACCGCCGATGCTCGTTGGGACGCCGATTTGTTTGGTCACCGCCATGCTACCGCCAGTAGTACTAGCAATCACATTCGGATTGAATGGGCTGACACAGTGGTCCCCCCTCCACCGGATTGGTCGTATAGTAATCCTAATCCTGCGACAACCACAACATGGAGAGGACCACAGCAAAGCAATACATTCTTGTTTCCTTCCTTTGCGGACCGTATTCTCCCGGAACGCAAACGGATTCTTCCAGGTCCGCCACTCGATGATGATGATGATGACTTAGATGAAGCGTGCCAAAGGAATTCCAAGGAACTAATTGTGAGATATCCCACCAAGAAAATGAACTATCATCTTCCTCCGCCTCTCCGAAATCAATGCCATCCTAGCAAGAGAATGGAAGAACCACTCGAAGAAGATCCCAAACCTGTGCCACCATCGGTACCTGTCGCCGTTGTTGTCACACCACCCAAAGCACGTGATCATCGAACGTCTCCTTCCATTCCACGTCCCAAGCTACGTCCAACCTCTTCCGGAGGATTGGATTCCTATCTGGAACCCCCCGATCGTCGAACACGGTTTGAAATATAGAGTTGTATGTTTTTGTGAGCTACTACCTAGTACAAAGAGGAATCGTAGATAAAGTAGTGCAAACTATTCGATACATGCGATGCGAGCGTGACAAGTACGCTTCTGTACTACTCTTAAGCAAAGGGTGGCGAGTGTCGTCGGTGTCGTAATGATGCATCGGATCCAGAGGAATCCGAAACGGCCTTGACCCCCGGCACGGCATCTTCCATCTCTTCATCGATCGGCGATCGCGCTACCGCCGGTGCCATTCTGGAAAACTCTCCTTGACTGAATTGCACAGCTCCTTCCGGCTCCAACGGCGATGTGGCGTTTGTACTTGTCATGATGGGAGGAGTTCCCGTAGTCGTATTGGTATTGGAGTTGGGATTCAAGAGTCGAATCATATTGACCGAAGAATGAGAGTCCGAGGCAACAATGTGCTGAATCTCATCCTTGGATCCCCCAATCTTGAATTGATGAAAGAGAGGCATGGGAGGACGTGTTTCCGTCATGTGCGCAATTTTGCTTTCATAATAGACGGTGGATGTGATGGTGTCTTCACAGGTATTGAGCGTGTTGGCGTCCGAGTTGTCGACGCTGCGGATATCAGATTCATCCATTTCTTCGTGCTGTTCGCGAACAGGAGTCGCAAAGCACATAACCAAGGAAGGATGTAACAAATTGGAAATGGTAGTGGCAGCGCTGGCGCCCCGGCCAAAGGCAGTAGAGGGATTGCTAGAATTGGGAGGAGCCATCGCATCCTTGCTTCGGAAGATCTCTTCTTTAGTCTTTCCACTTCGCTTTCTCTTGGATCGCGGTGTATACCTAGGAGGATTGGCTGCTATCTTGGCTTTGGCCAAGGCCTGTGCCGTGGTCAAATCGACTGGGCCATCCCTGGGTTGATGATACCCGTCCGGGATGGCCACTGCTACTTTCTTCTTTTGGTTCTTTCGTTCAAAGAGTTCATCCCATTGTTGATCTTGAAGACCCAATCGATTGGTTCGACGCTTGCCAACTTGCGAGCTGCTGGTTTGGACCGAGCCAGGAGAGGAAGGACCCGCTGCACCACCGGCTCCATTGGAATCTTGGCCCAACTCATCCGTAGGAACATGCGAAATATCATCTGGTTGTTGTTGTTGCTGATGTGCATCATAACGTCCGCCATTGCCACGGTAGGGTGTTTGACCCGTTGGAAGTCCCTGTGTGTGTCCAAAGCAGCGACACACGGAATCAAAAATATTCTGAATCTGTGGATGATTCATGGTGCTTGGTTCCGTGGTTATTCTTGTTGTTGTTGTTGAAGCGTTGATGGAAAACGATGGAACACTGATACAGTGGTTATGCTGCAGTGTAGTTAGTACGCGATAGTACTAAAGACTGTGGTTGCAAAGGTCAACTCCCCGTTGTTGAACAATCCAACAGAATATGCAACGCTGTACTTGGAAACAGCAGAAACCAACCAACAAACAATTCACCTACAACCGACTTCTTTCGGTGAAATCACAACCGAAGAGAGACAGAGAGTGAATAAACTACTTGTGGAAACAAGGACAACAAGGGTTTGTTGTCAGAGTCCACTGTTGCTGTGTCGGTGATGAATATGGAATGGAAACTTTCTTGTGTATCCTTTCTACACTCTCCAAAACAATTGCACACGCACAACTACCCAGCAAAGCGCCCCCCAAAAATGTTGCACAAGTCTCACCAAAAAGTCAGCAACTTCTAGCGCCTTCGGCTACGTGTTTCGTCGCGTGCCGCCAAAAGCTACGTATCGCTGGTACCAAGCCAATACGGTATTGTTCCGGCCCACCCTCCCTCTTCCTACGCTGGTTCGTACGTTCTGCCGCTTTGTATCGTTGTTTGTCCTTGGTCTCGACCTACGGCAGTCCGTGCTCTATCTAAATTACTATCCGAGAATTTTGGATTTTACCTCTCTTTACCGGTTCCCATCTATTCCTTAGGCTTTTCACACGCCAGCCCATCGATACACACAAAATTACTTATACGAATCTTGTGCAATTCATCGGCTGGCGTACAATCTCCAAATTTTTCGTTCCGACGTTTTTGTCCACTCAACGACTACCTCTCATTCAACGTACAATATTCGGATCGGTTGTTCCGTTGGAACGCTTGCGCCATCGGTAAGTTGTCCTCACTTCTATGCATACTACGTGATCTAGTGTTCTCCAACCGTTATGTGGAGGGTTACCGTGGTTCCAACCAGGTTGGGGTGAGGTTTCAACAATTGACTGGATGGAGTCCAATCATCACCTGTAGCATTCATCATCAATCATCACTCATTCGCATCACTTGGCCAAGTGATGCCGCATCATGCCATGTTCATGAATCTTGTCCACGACCTTTCTCACAACAACAATGATGATCGAATCTCATTGGAATTTACGGTGATCACTGTTTGAGTTGATCAACAACAACAAAACCTACTACTACAACTACAATACTATCATGGTTTCCCGTTTCTTCATGACCTGCACAACCGTCTTGTGGTGCTTTGTCACTTTACCCCAAGATGTTGTGACAGCAACTGCCTCCACCAGATACCTTCGACCCAAGAATGCAAAGAACGAGGGATTGACTGCAACTATCTCCACCAAAGCTCCCTCCGTCAAGTCCTCCAAGAGTGCTAGTACTACTACTACGTCAAGTCCTCCAAGTGCTGCTCCAACCATCCACTGTCTCAAGGATATTCAGGTCGATGACGTTCTCGAAATTCTTCTCACTGTCAGTGACGAATGTTTGATAGTCACTCCTGGAACCCCACAGAACAGGGCGTACCAGTGGGATATTGGAAGATAGCATTGCAACGTCGTATGATGCCACTGTCACCCATGAAGATTGGTTGCAAAGATATGCTTTGGCGACATTGTATTATTCGACCCATGAGGAGAACAGCAATCTTAATTCATGGCTCGACCACTCTGTGGATGAATGTGATGTGATGCGGTGCATGGATGGAAATATCTTACTTGTGACGACGACGATAAGGTCGTCAGTTCATTGCTATGTACGTTTCCAAGCGGTATATGATGGATATCAGGAAGTGCTACTACACAATGCGCTCATAGAATTGTCTTGTTTCTTCTTCGCCTTGATGAGACGATAAGGGACTAACTGGTACCATCCCAGTTGAATTGCTAGGATTCTCGTCTAGGATTCTCGTCTAGGATTCTCGTACTTGACTAACTTGGACTTGGGCAAAAATGGATTGACTGGAAGCATCCCCACCGAGTTGGCGGGTCTTTCTATCTTGTGGCACATGAGTTTGGGTCAAAACTCGCTGACTGGCACGATACCGACGGAGCTCGGTCTCTTGTCAACCTATCTGGCAACAATCAACCTGTTGGAAAACAACCTTTTGCTGGGACTATCCCGACCAAGCTGGGAATTATCTCCAACATGCAATACTTTCGAGCCAGTGACAATGACCTCACAGGTGCCATTCCATCGGAACTTGGAAACATTCCAGGCCTAATGGAGTTGCGCCTCCAAGGCAATGTCGGTTTGACACAATCGCTACCCGAGGAGGTGTGCGACATTGTCAGGTTGGGGTTTATTATGACAGATTGATGCTACTATACCAAAGCAGATTGTTGTTCCTCCCAGTAAGCTACTCTTTCTTTCCATTGAAAACACCTTGCCCCAGTGGTTTCCAAGAGGTATTTGGCTATCCTTGGCGAAGGCAACTCCAAAGGATCGTTTGGCACTGTGTTCTGTTGTGTAAGAACAACTTTGCCGATCTCACTTCAAAAAACACATCTGCACCACCAACACTACCCAGTGTATCGCTCGCTCACCTTGCTAGCGCGTATATGTTATGCATCCTGGAGCTGAGGACGAGGCAACGTAGTTTGACTGTCCCAGAGGATGTGGCTGTCATAATGGAGGAAACACGAGCCACTCGAGTTCGCTCTCCTGTTAGAGCTGGGAAACCTGTTGCCAGGGGAATCGCTGACACGGTCTTTTCACGAACACGAAAACACAGACTACGAAACGGGGATATTCACCAAGGACTTCGGTATCTCCTGTGTGTTTCTCTACAATTCAAGTTTACTACTAGACCACTG